>VYZR01123905.1:1609-18741 GCA_013400675.1 Oxylabes madagascariensis
TTTTGGCAAGGTTAGGATGGAGTTTTTACACTTGTCTTTGGCTGTTTCGCTGGGTCTGGCTCTTGTCTGCTCCCAGAGAACTAACATTGGTCCAGGCTGTTTGCTGGGAGGTGTTTACTGGAATCTCTGCATCAGGAGGTTTCTATACATACCTCACTCTGGGCTCACTGCAAACATCCTGCCGGGAAGAGGAAACATTTCCTCTGCCCCAGGATAACCTGCCTTCCTATAGAAAGAGAATTGATGTTTCCGGATGGAGCATATGGATGGGGAAGAGGAGCCTGCACGTGCTCCTGCTGTGCCCCAAGGGTCAGTTCTAACACTGGCCAGAGTCAGTGGGGTAGCTTCACATGTTGAATGGCATTTGGAGGAGGACTTGCATGAGGATGCTCCCTGGAGCGTTCTCCAGGTGCTGGAAGTAGCTGGGGGCATTTGATTCCTCCCATGAAGCAGCTGGGAGTGCAATGGAGGTCCATGCTGGCATCCAAGGATTGGAGCTGGATGCAGAGGGAAAGCTGCTGAGTGTCATGCCCTAGAAACAAATACTAAAAACCAGGGAAAATGGAAAGAAAGAAGTGAGGCAGAGAGGAAGACTCCAGGAAATGAGGTGATTTTTTTGTTGTTTTGGCTCTTTTTTTTAAATAAAGCATCCAATAAAAGATTTCCTGCTGCATGAAATTGACAGCACAGGAGGGGAAGCTCTTCCTAAATATAACAAGAGCTGTCTGGCCTCACTAGACAGCTCCTCCACAGGGACCTTTAGGTTTGATAGGAGGATGGATCAGCCGATTCCCAAGGGCATGTCCACTGCAGCCCTCTCCTTCTCATTCAATGGCAGTGGATTGAAACAAAGCAGAACTGGCTCTTCCTCTCCCTCCTTTCCCCCAGTACCAAAAATATCTGAAGTCTATCATGGAAGGCAATGGGAATGGAGGAAGGGAGGCGTTGGCAAAAGGGAAGGGCTGGGGAAAACCCTGGGTCTCTCGCACATGCCTGGCAAGAGGTGAGAAATAAAGAGGATGAGATGGGATGTCTCGCAGAGTCTGAGGGTGTTGTGTGTCTGAGAGCAGGATGTGACTCCGCAGGCACCAGTGCTGTGGAGCTGGGTCAGCTGTAGAGCAGCATCTCAAGGAAGGCAACCAGCAGATGAAGGAGTGTCATAATTGGGATTTTGACAGTGTTGA
Organism: Oxylabes madagascariensis; assembly: GCA_013400675.1. Taxonomy (NCBI): domain Eukaryota; kingdom Metazoa; phylum Chordata; class Aves; order Passeriformes; family Timaliidae; genus Oxylabes; species Oxylabes madagascariensis. Next base: position 2,794 of record VYZR01123905.1, read on the forward strand.
CGCTCTAGCATGGGCAAGTGGGAGTATGTGGCAGCACCTAGCTACCTGCTTGTCTTACTGCTGCTGCAGTCCATCAGTAGAAAGGGGAGCAAGGTGAGATCTGAGTGCAGAAGTCAAGAGTTGAGTTTTTCTTCTTGTCTATCCCTGCCATGCCTGGTGCTTATCCAAAAGGGCACTTCTTATAACCAGCTTCTTCATGTCCTCAGAGAGCTGGCAAATAAGAAACACAAAAGGCAAAATAACAGCGGGCAAAGAGCTATGGATGATTCCCAGCTTCATCTGCTGCAGTAGGCATTTCTTGCAAAGGAAAGAAAAGTAGTAATAATGGTAAAAAATTTGCTGTTAAGTTTCTAAAATACTCATAACAAAGGAGAAAAACAAGAGGAGAAGAAAATTACTTACTTGTCCTTCCTGCTGGAATTGCATGGCACCAGCACCAGAGAGGTCACCACATTTTAATATGACTCACAGCTTTCTAGGGGCACAGCTCCACTGCTGCAGTTCAGCCCCATCTCTGAACACCTCAGGTTGAGTTTCCAGGTTTCCGTTTTGTGACAACTTTTGTTGCTATCTCCTGGTTCGGTACGGAGCCAGTCTTTGGATTGCTCTGGCTCAACAGAGCAGCCAAAAGGCTCCCAGAGGAAGCCAATGCTTTTATGGAGGAGGAGATTATCCACTTTTTAATGACATTAAAATACAGACAAAAAGCTTTGGGAGCACTGTTATCTGATCCGTTTCTCCGCATCGGCCGCAGCTGCAGTTCGGGGGTTGCTAAGCCCTGCGTGCTGTCCGTGTCCTGTGCTGCCCAGATTAGGAGTATACTGTTCCCACAATCAAGCAATTTCAAAGTTTTAGGGATTTCTACACCTTTCCTGGGACATGAGATACCAGTTGCACTTTGGGGATAAAAAAGATGCTGGAGGGCCTTTGGCCATGACCCAGGCTAGTAGATCCTAGGTGATCCTTGAAGAAGACATACTGAACACTGAGTGTTCAGCATCCCCAAGCCAACGCTCCCATATCTGAGCAGGTTTTCAGATCTTCCTCTGGGAAACCAAGGGAATTTACCCACTTGGCAGATGGGAGATTGCTGCTGTCAAGCCACAGCTTTCTTATATTCAGCACTTATGGCTGAGCCAAGTTGCAGGGAAGTTGTGGCACCTGGAGGAATGCCAAGGGGCTACAGCTTTCGATGGCTGTGGTAGTTCTTGCAGATGTAGATTCAAGGAGAGCTTAAAACCAGTGGAGGCTGTCTGTATGTTAAGCTGAGTGTCTGAGATGAAGATCCAGCCCTAAATCTGTATTTCTGGTGCAGTGATGGCTTGGACCAGGCTGAAGCAGGTTTGGGTGTTGAAATGACACCTTATTCCGTATAAAACCTACATCTTCTTCATGTTGTTTCAACCCCTTCATTAGGGTCTTGCTATCCTGTTGCCCCCCCCCTCCCCTGTCCCAGGAGAAAGAGCTGAGAGCAGTCACATCCTCCTTCCTTCACTTTAAACTTCTTTAGTTAAATTATTCCTTTCTTGAAAAAGGCAAAAAAGAAAAAAGAAATGCAATTTCTTTAAATGTCTTCAAATTGCATATGACATTTGAACATACGAGAGAGTGGGACACGCAGCGAGTGGTTGCTGGACCTGGCCTGAGCTAAGCCCAGAAGAGTCTTACTCTGAAAAAAGCCCATCAGTTCTTGCTCATGTGTGGCATCCTAGACAAGCTTTTCAGCCAGCCTTGATCGGCGAAGCCACAAGCACTTTATTCATCCTGTGAGGCTGTGCGTAGGAAACACAAACAGATCCTTCCTGGGGTGCACTTCCTATGTGCTCTTCTTGTGTAACCTTGGACGGTTCCTGGATGCTCTGCATGGTGCCACGTGATGAAGAATGATTGTAATCATTGGTATTTTCGCCTTCTTGCCCAAATAACTCCAGGACTCCCTGGAGGAGCTTCCCAGCTGCTGTAGGAACCTACTTGGGGAGCACACAGGGGTGCTGAGATACGCAGAGTGGGAAAAGACAGCTTTGTACAGTCAGGGTGATGCTGTGAGAGGTCACAGGAGGTGAACAGGGCAATTTTTGCAAGAAATGGGTTTGAAATGGGGTTTGTTGCACGTCACAAACATTGGCCGTATGTCTTGCTTTGTAGTCCCAAATGGGATTTGTGCACCATACTAGAACCACTCTGCATTTCTGTGAGCCTGCAGAGGGCAAAATCTCTTCCACCACAATGAAAGAATTGTCTCCAATGCCAGGAACATGGATTCCTGGAGCCACTGGTAGCCACTGGGCCAAGCGCAAAGCCATCTTATGCCCCCCAGCACTGCAGAACGTGTCAGGTTTTATAGCCAATGCAAGCTGGGGTTTTCTCAGCCAGAGAGGGGGTTCAGGTCTTAGTTCTGAAACAGCAGCTCTGGATTGATGCAGTGATGTTCAGCTTTCCCACCACTGCTTGGAAATGCATTGGGAATCCAAGGGAGTAGTTAAATCACGGAAGCAATTTACTGTGGGTCTTTTCCACGCAGCTCTGAGATGGCTGATGGTAAATACAAGAATATCAATATTGTGGAGTGGCCACAGGTTTGGAGATCAGTGACACAGCAAGCACGAGGCATTTTAATGCTGTGGAGGAGAGGAGGGAGAGATGAGGTGCCGGAGATGTGCTGTTTGCAGATAGCAGCGTGCTGACAAGCGAGTGTTGGAGCCTCATCAGCTCCTGAGGCAAATCAGTGTTCAGAGGGTTTCAAAGCTCTGTGCCATCATGGAGGGGGTGGGTCTTTGCAGGGATTCCAGGAGCACAAGTGTCCCAGGCTGCACAACAGCACCTTGGTGAACCTGGTACTACTTCTCTGTTTTAGGAAAGCATCTCTGTGGCACCTTAATTTTGGTAAATTAAGGCAGAAGCAACTGCTGAGAGTTGAAAGGCTCTAGGCATCCAACAGGTCCATGCTGTCATAGCTCCTTTGGAGCTGTCCTACTGTGGCCAGCAGGCAGCTTGCCCACAGTAGGGTAATGAGGTTCTTCCAGCAGCTCTGCCTTTAAGCAGAAGCTAAGAGCCAGGTCTGGGAGGATGCAGTGTGATGGGGATGTCTGAACTCCCTCTGCAGAGGTAAAAAGTGCTAGTTGAATTCTTCCCAGAGCACTGTGTGAGTAACAAAAAGCCATGGAAAGGGTTTTAGTCTCACCTGGAACATCCATGTTCATTTTCAATGAATTTAAGGGAAGGAGCAGTGGCTCCTTGGCTGCCATGAGTGGATGTGCTTGGTTCTCTTCAGCCCCTTGCTGCAAGCTGGGTCTTGTACTGGCTGTTTACCCCCATTGTTATCCATTCTTCACATCCAGCACTGCTAAGACAGCCATGGCCTGGGATAATTCAACATCCTCTTTCTCTAATAAAGCAAGAGGTCAAGACTTGGTAATGCAGTAAAGAGAAGTAATGCAGAAACTTGTCCCTTTGGGGCAATTTGAAAGATTCTCCTTCTCGTAGTAAATCCCCGTGATTCCAGATGTCTTTTTTCCCCATGCAGCTTTCTCTTGTCTTTCTGTACCTGGGTAGAAGAGCTGAAATGGGGAATTGTCCCAGGTAGATACAGCTTCACCCAACAGTCTGACACATTGACATCCATCGGCCCATCAGAAACAGGCACAGGAGTGTGCCAGGCAGACCTCAGGAAGTGTGAGTCTCTTCTCCTGATGGAAGACAATATAGGATGAGGTATGAAAATAGCCCTCATTCCTGAGCATGAGCAGGAGAAACAGCTCTCTGGCTGGCCAGTGGGAGCCCAGCCCTGCTAAAACTGAGGCTGGGCTTACTCACCTTTCACCCTTCCTGTCCCATCATCTTCTTGGCATGTCCAGACTGATAATGAATTCAGGTGTGTTAAGTGAAACAGCTGTGGATTTGCAAAGAAGCTGAATTCAGGTGTTTTCCAGGGAAAGCACTGCTCATGGACAAGTCTGGGTTCGCAAGCTCACTGCTTGGAAGGATGGAGCCATTGGGTTTGCACCATCATCTCCAGGCATCCCTTGGGAAGCCCAATATCCCACCCTGAAATCCTTTCCGAGCTGGGACATGAAAATAAGTGAAACCTGTTTAGTTCTTACAGGCAGGATTTAATCACCTTAAATTATTCTAAGTGGATGGGGAAGCATCCTGTGATCTCCAAGCCAAGCAGGTAACCTTTAATTTCCTTTTCCTTCCCTCAGTAATGCTGGTAGATGGGTGTTTGATTTATTAAGCACTGAATAACAGGGTTTTCATGTGTGTTGCTGTCAGAGAGATAAATAGATGCCTTTGAAGGCAAGTTTCAGGGAGGTGGCCGTGGCTTTTTGAATGTGTATATCCATAAAGCAGTGCAGACCACCCCCTCCTTGGACATCCGCAGTCTTTCAGACTGTACATGGCTCTCCCCCATCCGCCCTGGGCCCTGTAACGTGCTCGGAGTGATGATCCCCACTGTGCCCTGCTGGGAGGATGATTAATGCCTGCAAAGTGCTTTGAGAACATCAGATTAGTAGGACAGAGCCTCATTATTATATTAGCAATCACCGGATCCTTGGCCTTTTTCACTCTCAGCGCACTTAGAGCCGCATCTAAAAGCCAAATGCTGTTTACTAGCAAACCTCTCTGCATTTGGAGACTTTGGGGAGGGCTTTCTGTGTTGTTCACAGGTTTATTTTTAATGATGCACCTGTGGTCCAGACTCCTCCAGGGTCCCCACAAACCACTACCCTGCTTTTCAGGCAAACACTGTGCAGATTAAAAATAAAGACCACTGGGTACTCACTGTTATAACTATAGAAACCAAATATTTGCTTCAACTATAAAAGGCAGGAGTGTTTATGAGTACAAGGCAAAAAGGCATTTCCAGCCGAACTGGAATGTATTTTAGTTCTGCAGACTATTTATAGATAGGCAGCCACTCTAAATTTGAATCTTCCCTTCCGTAAGCAATTTTTTTGTGCCTACTGGGATGTAGCCTTGTCTGGGGTTTAGCAACGTCACTCCAGGGTGTCCAAACAGTTTGGAGTCACCTTATGAGACATGAGACATGGTGACTTGTTTTGGGGGGTTTCTCTGTGAAGCTATGAAAGTTAGCTTGAAAGATGATTAAGTATTTCCTTTGACTGTAAATTAAATGTTTTGACTTGGAGCGATTGTTTTAACCCTTCCAGTTTGAAAGTAAGTGTGACTTTAAACTGAAAAATCCAAACATCATTATGAAATGCTACAATTAATTGTTTCAGGAGCTTGGAAGGGAAATTAAAGGATGTTTTTGTCAAACCAAAACAAAAAAAATTTGCAGAATTATTATGAATTAGCAAAACATTTCTTGCCATGTCTATCCTAAGATTCCAGCTAAAAATCAGCCCTCATCCCTGTGCTTTAGATTTGAAACTGCTAGAGATAGAAGAGAAAAACAGGGTGTAGGTGGAGAAGTGTGCTCGTTGAGCAACCTGAAGGCCTGCTGGGAACAGGGCTGTGTGGTGTTAGATACCCTTGTGTTAGACACCCTGGTGTTAGAAGCCCTTGCCGTGGTGAGCACCAGCATCCAAGAACCTTCTCCTTGTTGGCATCTGCAGGTGTAAAACCCGACGTAAAGGTTGCGTGTGCTTCTCTGAGCCCTGTCATGACACAACAGGTGCTACAGAGACCTAGAGAGCAGCTGTAAGGTGAGGGAGCTTCAGTAAATTTACATGGAGAGACACCAAGCCCCAGTTAGCACGGTGGTGAGTGCCTACATTCCTGCTCAGCCTACTCTGTAAAACTCCCTCAGTGATTTCTCTCTTGTCCTTGGTGTTTACACCCTTCAAATATTTGCAGACAGTTGAGTTGCCAAGCCCCTGCTAAGCTGCCATTAAGCCAAGCTAAACACATGAGCTCAGAAAGTCAGTCTCTCTGGCTCCATGATAATAGTTTGCTTTTTCTTCTCTGAGTTTCCTGCAGCTTATTGATATTTTCCTGGGATCCTGGCACCTGAACCTGATGGTGATACAGGAGGTGCCATCCTACAAGAAAACCAAATGATGAATAGGGAATCCAGGTGCCTGTGGCATATGAAGCCAGAAGGGTTTCATAGGGTCTAGGTGCTTCCTGGTCTTGTTTGACTAAGTGCAGACGGGAGGTGGCCCCAAGGCCCCTTGGCTGAACCCAGGGACCAGCTAATCGAGGCCAGCTGTTAACCCAGCTCCACCCTGTTCACTACTAATACAGGGTCAATCTTTGTGGAGGTCAGTGGTGCCTGTCTCATGGTTCTTCCTTGGGCTCATCCCTCCTGTCTTCTCCTTAGTGAAGTTATCTGAAACTGAGCTTTGCCAGACTCAAACTCCTCTGAAGACCTGCAGCATCAAGGGGATCTTGAGAGTTTCTCTCCCAACTCACCTGTGAGTAGGGGAGCTGCTTTCTCCTGTAAAAAAACTAACCCTACTAAGCCTTATCTCCAGACATAATCAGACAACTTTTGAAACACAGACTGGTCTTGCTGGCAGATCTTCTGAGTCTCCATTCCTCCATGCTCCTGCTGTTATAATCTCTGGCTTGATTTTGTTGGCTGTAGCAAGGAGACATCCTTGGCTTGGTGTTGGACTTTCTTCTGCATCCTGGGATGCTAGGAGCGGTAATCAGGAGTGCCTGGGCTACATACACATGGAGCCCACCCTTGCTGTGAAGGACAGCTGGTCTCCAGTGTTTGCTCAGGGTGGAGAACCCAGCAGGGTCTTCATTGCTCATCCTTGCTGGTGGGAGGGTGAGGAGGCCATGCGTAGACAGGTCAGGGATGCATCATGGGCTTCACTCCTATTTACACAGCTGCAGAAACCACTTGAGCTCGCAAAGGGCATCCACGGAGTCAACACAAACCATGTGCAGCAGGGCTGCTGCAGATTCGTGGGGCAGCGTCAGGCTGGACCAGGAGTGCAGGGCTGCACGGGGCGTTCAGGAAGTTCACAGCAAATGCAGAGCATGGGATCCCCTGCACATCAGGAGGTGATGTAATAAGGAGTGCCTTCCCTCTGACTCTTGCAGAGCACAGGGAATGTCCTTGGAAAAACATATCCTTGGAAACACCCAGCCAGGGAATCTGAGGTATCAGATATCAGTGTAGACTCCCTGTCTTTCTTTCCCAAACCCAACAGCCTATGCAAGTTGGGGCAGAAAAGCCATGTACTCCATGCATTCTCCAGTACAGGCAGAGAAGTGCCATATTTTATTAATGTTGCTTTCTAAAGATGAAATGCCTCCAAAGGAGTTTGTAAATGGGGGGCTGTGCAGGAATACCATGATTTTTTTATCACCTATAGGTGCAATTCCTGATCATGGCATGCCTGCATGCCCATGCCCACACCTTGGTCCCCTGCTCGCTGGTGTGAGCCAGAGATAACTGCACTGAAATGCAGAGTGTTATGCTGGTGGGAGAGACACACCAGTGTGTCAGATAAGCAGGAAAATTTGAATTGAGCAATGCTGGGATGGAGGTGCAGCACCCTAAAACAGAGGTGAAAACATCTTTCAACTTCACTGTGCCCAGACCTGAGTCACCAGATCACCAAGCTCAGCCTGCCCTGCCAAAGAATTTGGGGACAAGGGCTCACAGTGAGAGCTGGACCTGTTTTTCCCTGGCAGTCCATGCAAGACAGTCCTTACAGCTTCTGAGCAAATCACTCAGAGAAACTCCATGTTCCCTTTGGAAAGTATCTATGGTGTTCCATGACCCCAGATTGCTTGAGGGGCACCTCTGAAGGCCACACTTGGCTCAGCATGTCAGGTCCTTCATGAAGATTGGCCACAAAGAACATTTTCTTCTGGCCTGCTTGGTCCAGACACGGTGTTCCTGTTCCAGGATGGATCCCAGATGTGTGTTAGCATTACAAATACATCTCAAATCCCAGCTGCCAAGTCCTCCACCCCCATCCCAGTCGATCGTCTAGAGAGATGATTAACACATCCTGCAATAAAACTCACCAGTTACTGCTCTTTCCACCCCTCTTTGCTGCAGGTTCAGGTTCCCACGTGTTGTTTTCTACCTCTCGGTTTGCAGAACTGGTGCAGGGAGCAAAATTACTCCTCAGCCATCGTATAACTGCACTTTCCACCCCCAAAGTATTTTTGCAGATGGCAGTTCAGTCATTTTTTTTGTAATATCCTTCTGACTTTGAGTCTTTATTTGATGCTTGGAAAAAAAGATGGCACAAGGGAGTAAAACCCGCTTTCTCCAGGGGTTTCTGACAGATTAATGGCAGCTGTAGAATCAGATCTTGCAAACTCCTACCTCCCAATCTTGCATTCAGCCTTCTGCTGCAATTTATTCTGTTCACTCACATTCTGTGTATTTCAGCTCATTCAATACCCAGGATATGTGAGCTTTATGGAACTAACAATAAGCAGGGGTTAATGTGTTGCATGTCCATCTCCAAGGCCCTTCCTCCAGGTAATTTCTTTAGGGGTGATATTTCAGATACTTTTTAGGTGTCCTCATGAACCTTTCTTTGCTTGCTCCCTTGGTATCAAAGTTATTTGGCAGTCCCTTTGCTTGAGTTAAAGAGCATCACATGAGAATGAGCCACAAAAAAGCATTTGAGATTTAATACACTCCCTAGCAGGAACTTGGTGTGATAGGCAGGGCTATGAGCAGGGCACAGGATGGAGCTCCCAGCCCCCCACCAGGTTTGAAGGCATCTTGTAGTGTCTTTTTGTCATCGCTGTACTTTCCAGGTGCTTTCTCGGTGATGAAAGCAAATGGAGCTTTTGTGTCCTCTCTAATAACCTGAGAGTCCTGTAGAGTCTGAGCACTTTGCAGGCCGCCTTTCTGCGGGGAGAGCAGCTTTATCTTTATGACACTAATGGAAAAACCAAGACCTAATGACAGCTAATCCTGCTCGTTTCACTTATAGGGCTACTTTTGGTGCTGAGTGGTGTTTGCGCTGTCAGTTTGGCTTTTGCTCAGCAGTGTCCTGCTCCTCCACATCCCATATGAGTTCATTTGAATCAGGGATTTCTGTGGAGCAAATCTAGTGATTCTCTTGCTAGAGAAACACAGGAGCAGGTAAGAGGAGAGTCTGAGTGTAGGTCTGGATGCCTTTGACTGGAGCATGGCCAGGATGCACCTTTGCTGCCTCATGAGCAAATCCCACCACGTGTGAATGGGTTCATCCACCACCCTTCATCACGTTTTCCATTTAGGTTGTTAGAGGAGGCAACATGGGGAGAAATCAAGGTTTCTTTCCCAAACCCACAGGTTCAGGGAGGGATGAGCACTGCCAAGGAAGCAGGACCAGGAAGTCTTGTTTCTCTGGCTGTGTCCATTTGGCGTAGGGGGCTGAATGTTTCCTTTGTGGTTTGGTCTGTGAAGGCTTGTGTCTAGCCCTTTGCTCTCGTGCCAGGGAGTCCCAGCACTTCCATCCTGGAGCTGTCTCACTGAGACAAAGGACATCAGTCTGCGCACAACTTCCCCAGCTCTCCCTTTCTCCCTTCTGACGGTTTTCTGTTGGAGTGGGGCATGTTTAAGTGGGTCAACAAAGAGGTCATTTTTCCCAGTACAAAGTATCCTAATAAATTAACCAGTGAGAATTTTAATAATGCATGAAAGGAGAGAGGTTTGCTGCTTTTGGAAAGGCTTTTCAGCTATTGACAGGGTCAACAGCTGGGTCAGTGGCTGTGGGGATTCCAGTGGAGGGAGAGGTGGTGGGCATCATCCTCCACCGATGAACATATCTGTGCCGTCAGGACAAAACAGAGCTACCCCTGTTTCAGCCCACTGATACAAGTGTTGTTATCGGTTTTTGAACACCCATTAGTGGGCAGGTGGAGGAGCTGCTATGGAGTGCTGGTAATGTGGAACTAGTACCCACCCTGCTGTCCACTCCTTTGAAGCCTGAGGCGCATGGGCTTCAAGCTGGGCTTCCAGCTGGGTTTTCAAAATGGAGAGAGTTGTGTGATCAGTCAGGGGAAACAGTAGACTATCTCAGTTGTGTTTGGCTGCAGCCACTTTCAATGGAATCATTTAAATTTGAGGAGAAAAGACTAATCTACGAAAGCCACACAAAACAGTCCTGTTGATCTGCTAGATCCTTGGCTCTTGTGAGGTGTTTTTCAGCACCTCAGCTGATTTACTTCCCTTTGGCTGCCTTGATTTTGAAGAAGTCGTTAAATAAGGCAATCTGTCACCATGATCCCAGGTTATTTTTCTGCCCTGGCCAGCCAGATGTGTGGCCATTCTTCAGGTCAGAGTCAGAATATTTAGTGTTCTCACTGTTCTGTTGGTTGGACGGGAAACAGGAACGACCAGAGACCCTCTAGCATCCCAAATATACAATTGCAAGGGCTTCTATAGGCTGTAACTTTTAGAAGACAATAGCGATATGACCATTCATTGGGAGTAGGTTGTCTTTGAATGGGCCAACTTCTTATCCATTTGATCTTCCCATCCACGTTGACTAAACCATACTACTGTTTAACAAGTGATCTATTATGCACTTGAGTTCCCAGAGCCAAATAGAGTATTTGAGCTCAGGAATATCTTCCCTGGGCTTTGTTTGGTGGCAAAAGGCAAAGGCTGGAGCAGACACGTGGTTAATCAAGTGCCTCAGCACTGCGTTGACTGCCATTCCTGAAAGCCGTGACAGACTCTGCCAATGCCCAGTCATCTGCTCTTACAGCACCCCTTAAGCCCTGGTTGTCTGTCTTTGAGGTGCTACCTTTTGGGGAAGGTCTTTCCTCCTGCAAGGAAGCCAAGGGCTTTCCTTGCTCTCTTCCAGATTCTTTGTGGATGGTCTCTGGAGACTGCATCTCCTAAAACCTTCTGCTGCAACCAAAACTCTCAATGGCCATCTTCCCTTGATTTTTGTAAGGGTTCCCGTCACTGAAGGGCCATGGAGAGGTTTGGAAATCTGGTATTTGAGGAAAAGATGAGCAGAGCAATATGAAAAGCGCATGGAGGTCCAGGAGGCAGTAGTCTTCTCACCTTTCCACCAAAGCACGGAAAAAGAAGACAACAGCTTTCCAGATATGAGGAGAAACAGATTAGGTTAATCCTGATTAAGGGAGTTACTTCCAATCCAGAAGGCAGAAGAAATGTTCAGAAGGGACTCCCTAGGCAGCAATAGGTCGATGCCCAGCATCAATCCCGGGCCAAATGGTGGAGCCCACAGGTCTGCCAATGTCAGGCGAGCTGTTGGGTAATGAGGGCTTAGTCCATACAGCCCCAAGCACCTGGCAAGTGAATTAAAACCTGGCAGATCCCAGGAAGATGTCACCCACAAATGGGGCTCTTCTTCATGCCGTTTTTCAGGGATTAATACTAAGTCTCAGCATTTCCCTAAGTGAAGCAGATCTAATGGCTCCTGTGGGGAGAAGCTGCCAGTGGCAAAAAGGGTAATGAAACGGTAAATGTTGAAGACAAATTCATCAGACAGGGCAGTCTGGATCACTTGGCAAGCAGAGCACATTTGAAAAAAATATGTTAGCAGACAGCCCAATGCAAAATTGAACATCAAAGGAGAAAGAAATAAGATTGTTCCTACAAAAAGGGGCAGTGAATCACCAAATGCAGGGTTTTCGGGGTTTGGTAGAAAGAAACTGCATGAGCAGCTCTTGAAGTGAGTTGAGGCTGCAGCAGAAACAGCTACAGTGACCTTTGGTGTCTAAATGAAGGGGTAGGAGGCACATTTATTTTTCCTTATGTGCAACAACACCAAAATGTGTTAGAGTAGCTGGCTGCTAATGTTGATGCTGAAGATGAAGAAAGGAAACATGACAGTATTGCAGAAATGGTGTTTAGCACAGAAATTCTTAGACTGGCAGCTGGTCAGTTTCCTGGAAGAGATGAGGGGTTGGAATAGCCAGGTGATTGTGATATTTTCTCTCTGTGAGCATGCTAAGGGAGCTCCAGTCTAGTGGAAAAGGGCATCATCAGACCCCTTTGCAAGATGTCAAACCCACAAAGTGACAGATTGGAAGTAACCCCCTGCTTGTATTTTTCTTTCTGAAGGTGGTGGCCAAAATATGAGGACAAATGAATGGTAATGGGATCCATATGGGCATAAACGTGCATTTAATTAAAAGCCTGTGATATAAAAGAAATCAGTTTACAATCAGAATAATTCAGGTTGGAAGGGACTTTAGGAGTCCTGAACTGCCTCAATCTGTGATTCTCACAGGTATGGGGGAACTTGGAGAAAATTTCCTTTTGTAGGCACAGGGTTGTGGAACTGGACGTGTTGTGAGGACTGAACACATACCCCAAACAAGTGTTGTCACTGACAGATGTTTTGGCTTTTGGGCACATCTGGGAAGATGTACCTCACTGTAGCAGGCTTGAAACCAGCAGTCTGCATATTTTAGCTGTGCAACAGGTAAGATCTGGGCCCTTGCATGGTGCAGATTTAGGGTTGTCCCCATGTGTGCCCTGAATTATTCCCCACTGCCCTCCAAGCCGTTAGCCCGGCTGCCTGAGCACGGTGCCTGTCAGCAGAGCAGTGGGCAGGGCTGTGAGCTGGCAGGGCTGAGGGAGAGCCTCGGGGAGTGTCTGTGTGTGCATGTGCTTCCTGTGAGTGTCTCCTGGAAACTAATAAACCCCCCAGCAGGTTTCAGAGGGCATTGACAGAAGGATGAGATAATTAAGTCTCCATGAGTTTCATCCAAAAGAGTGAGCTGGAAGAGGAGAGAAATCATTTTTAACTAAGGAAAGGCTTTCACACGAGCTCACATGTTATGAAGCACCAGGGAATCCACTCATTCGGGTGCCCTTTCAAGCTGCAGGGATAAACCTGAGGCCCTAAAATCAACTAAACCATGAGAATGCAGCTGACGGGCGAGTGCTGTTGGTGCTGATCTCCGCAGAGCTGTCTTTCTCATAGCAGCTTTTGGCTCCATTTCTCATTTTTGCCCATATTTAATGTGTTTGGCTTCACAGCCTCCTGCCTCTCTGTCTTGCCAAAAGGGAAACACCCACGATTCCCAGAGCAAAGCAAGGGCACCGTGTGAAGCCACTAACGTTGAGCTCTGCCGTGAGGGTTGGTGTGAACACTGCGGTCTCCCTTGCCCCTTCCAAGCCTGACACATTTGAACATCTGTAGAGGGTCACTCCCAAGTCCTTTGAGTGTGGAATGTTGCACAGTGGTCAGTGAGCCAGCATCTAGGATGGCAAGACTCTCTCCTCTTCCTCCTCACAGTATTTTCCGTGTTGTTAACAGTGTTCATTGCAGACATCCATCATCACACACAGTGGCACTCAGTGACCTTGGGGTAATTTTGTTTCTGTGACCTTGTTCAGTCTGCAGTTGGGGCCAGCTAAACTTGAATCCTCCTGAGCATCCTTCAGCAAGGTCATTACTGTGTTACCAAAGGGAAGTCTACTTTTGTATGCCCCAAGCCTGGCTCCTGTTGCTTTCCTGTGATATCCAGTCATTCTTGTCTTAGGCGAGAGTGAGTGGGTCATCTCCATCACCTTCTCCCTGCCACTGATGGTTTCCTCAGCGTCTCTCCTCATCTGACCCTTTTCCAGACCTGTCTCAGTAGTTCCTTGCAGAGAAGCCATTTCAGCCCTTTGATCTTCCTTGTTGCCCCCTTTGTGCTAGCAACTGTGATGTTGGCTCAGCTACCATGAGGGGGGTTGCAAAGGGTTGTCTAGCAGACTGTGAGTTCAACATGAGCCAAATGAGGCTAATTTCTCCCGTTGCAGAGGTTAGTTGAGCTGGAAGTGGTTGCAGATGATGAGACAGCTCATTAAAGTGGCTGAAAATTAACAAGCCTCAGAGCTTTTCTAAAATTAGAACTCATCCCTGGAAAGGCAAGTCTATCCCAAGTATCCTGCTACAAGCCAGACTCCTTTAGATGACAGGAAAAACATCCTCACACTTTACTATCAGCTTCACCCCCATGATATCTCCAGTTCATCCTATCAAACCAAATTGGGTGGTGGTTTTTGCTGTGCGTAGAGCCTGTTGAGCTCAGAAGAGTCTCAGTATCACCTTGTAAGGTACTTTTTCTGCAGCCTTGAAGCAAAGAAAGTGGCATGCCAAGGGAAGGGGAAAGCATCCTGACACACCTCTCATTCCTGATATCCAATTCTAAGTCCATCTGTATTTCCATCTGTCTTCACCTGAGAGATTGAGGGCAGAACAGTTTAATTACGGGATTCACTGCTAGAGCTGACATGGGTGTATATCTCCAACTGATTAAAACTAAATCTCAAATTGGCTTTTTCAGATTCCTTTCTTTGTTCAAAAGCGCTGCTTTAATTCAGCCTTACTTTGAAACACAAGCGGTGTTTAGAACTTGGAAAGGGTTCACTGATAGGGAATAGATAGCAGCCCCTTCCCTATCTCCCTCTGGGTCTCATGGATGCTCATGGATGTGGGAAAAAAAGAAACCCCAAAATGCAATTCCCTGCCTGAAAATTTTCTCTCAGCCAAGCCCAAGCCTGATGAAAACAAACCTTGTCCTCTCTTGAGCATCTTCCTGGGTGTCAGAGAGGGCTGGCAAGAGGTGACGCAGGGTGGGAGAGCAGCCACAACCCCAGGAGAAGGCAGAGGGGACATGTGCAGTTCTCTTGTGTCTCATGACCCCCATCACTGGGCACTCCTGGGGTGACTCATCTGTGCAATGAGCTTTTCGTCAGCAGAGACTGGAGTACATTTGCCAAAGAAGCCTGGGGCAGGAACTGTGGCTCCTGCCAGCACAGAATGGGTGCTTTTGGAGCAGATCCCTGTTCATAGAATCATGGAATGGTTTGGGTTGGAAGGGACCTTAAAGATCATCTAGTTCCCACCCCTCTGCCACAGGCAGGAACACCTTCACTAGACCAGGTTGCTCTAAGTCCCATCCAACCTGACCTGGAACACTTCCAGGGATGGGGCATGCGCAGCTTCTCTGGGCAATGAGGGTAGGAATTCGAGGTAGCCCAAAGCTAGGGCTGAGGGAAGGGAAATTGCTGACAGTGCTGTGGAATTTATTTTGCTCTTGCAGAGGCCAGAAAGCTAGAAAAACTCAGTTATCAAAATGCTTTGCTCCAAGTCATTTATTCATGCTGCGTTCCCATGTCCAGCCCTGCTTGTGTAACAGCCGGGAAAGCTCTTATCAGAGACTGATACCAGAGTCTCAGGAGGGGAAAAAAATCTTTGAGCAGTTTGCTTTTGCTTCCAGAAACCCAAAGCTGAAAAAGCAAACTAAACTCTGTTCTTGCTCTAGGTGTGCTCACATGGCACAGGCTGACTTGCTGTGGTGGGTCGGTCGGCTCTTGAGCGTGGGGTTGAGTGTAGCCAGTGGTGGCAGCTAGGTTTTACAAACAGACTTGGAGAGCAGCAGCCTTGATGTGCATCATGTAAAATATGTATGGCTGTAGTATCATAATATGTATGACAAGCGAAATATCACATCCTGTGTGATCCTGTGCTGCTGGGACATCCTGTTTGGTTGTTGCAGCCCCGTGTCCTGTCAGCCACAAAGAGGCCACAAAGTACAAGCCTGGGTATCCTGTAGATCTCCAGGGAGCCACTGGCTCTGTCTATCCCACACCCACCCACCTGCCTGCACCTCCTCTGGGTGCTGTTCCAGTGCCCCACAAAGGATGTGCCATGGCAGGGCGGTGGGAGAGATTTCAGCTAGGAATAACAGAGTGGAATACAGAACAGGGCTGAATAGCAGGAAATTATTCCAGATAACAAAATCCATGCACAGTGGCAGGAATGCACTGGAGGCTGTCTGCACATGGACCATTCCCAGCCAGCCCCGAGGCAAGAGCTGGGCTCCAGGTTCTTCCTGTGAACCCCTTGCTTTTCTAGCACCTTCCCACTTGCAAAGGTGCCGTCCAGCTTTCACCAGAAGGAATTACCCAGAAAAGGTTGCTTTAGTCAATGAGAGTTAAAAAATGCCAGTGCTGCCCATTCCCATGCTAAGTGCTGTGGGTAGATGTGTGATGGGTGGCTGCAGTGGTCCCGCAAGCAGCTTCAGGCGCGA
>VYZR01123905.1:18862-51375 GCA_013400675.1 Oxylabes madagascariensis
GGTTCTTCCTGTGAACCCCTTGCTTTTCTAGCACCTTCCCACTTGCAAAGGTGCCGTCCAGCTTTCACCAGAAGGAATTACCCAGAAAAGGTTGCTTTAGTCAATGAGAGTTAAAAAATGCCAGTGCTGCCCATTCCCATGCTAAGTGCTGTGTGATGGGTGGCTGCAGTGGTCCCGCTTCAGGACTCAGAGTCTGTGAGGTCTCATCAGGTCTCCATATGACAAGTTCAACACTCTTCACCCGGAGTGGACCTGATTATGGAAGAGTAATTTAGATTTGGAGATAACTGTGGTCAGAAGAGACCTTTGGAGGTCTCTGAACCAACTCCCACTCAAGGTGAGTCTAGCTTGAAATTAGGGCCGAGTCTGGAGGTAAATCATGTTACTCCTGGTCTTGTCCAGCCAGGTTATGAGTACCTCCAAAGAAATCACCCAATCTGGGTTTTTTGTTGTTCTGCCCCTCATTGTGAAGCCTTTTCCTTACATCTTATGAGACTTTTCCACCGTGTCTCATGCTATCCCCATGCTTCTCCCAGTAGATTTGGGCCCATCCTTTCTACACCCTCCAGACAGGAGCACTCCTGGACCTCCCAGGGTTTCCCATGTCCTTCGTTCTCAGACAGTCACAGTTTGTCTGGTGGTGTAAGTACAGCCTCACTGTTTGGTGTTTTGTTTTTCCATCCCATCCTTAACCAGATGCTCCAGCATCCCATCAGAAATGCTGTCAGTGCCCTCACATCCCAGAGAGAAATCTTTATTTTCCTAAGATTGGCCATGCAGCACAACGCTCCTGAAATCTTTCCAACTGGAGAACTCCCATAACATAAATACGAAGGGAAATGTTTTCCACATTGTGTCACTGCTGTGTTGCTCGTCCCATTCACCAAGGGAGGAGGTGGGGAGCGGGTCCTCCAGCTCACACCAGTGTACCTGTAGCTCCGAGCCATCCCACACTCTTCCTTCCTCGGTAGCAAACATCTCTGATGGCAGGAGATGTTTTATGAAGCTTATGTTTTTTTTAAATGATCTTAAAAATAAATAGACTTTAGCCTGTGTCGGTGCCTCACCTCCTTGAAACCCCCTCTCACCCAGCTGTGAGTGATGCTCAGTGCAGGACGTCTCCTGCTGGCTCTGCTGCCCTTGGGTGGATGTCACATGTAGTGATTCTGTGTGTGCTCTGAAGCCTAATTACACCTCCAGGAGCGGGAAAAAAAATCCCAGGAAGGAAGGTCAGTTTGACAGCCTGAGATATGCACTGGGTTGGGGGTTTTTCTGCATCACCTTCCCTCTATTCCTCAGCAAGGAAGAGCCTCTTTGTACCCCAGCAAGGTTCCCCGTGCCCCGCAGGGTCTTGCAGCTGCAGCGCGGTGTTATTAGCGCTGCCAATCACGGCTCCCCCAAAGCGGTGCTGATAATGAACCCACCGTGAACTCAGCCACGGCTGGAGCGTGATCAGCAGGGAGCAGCCTCCATCCCTTTGAAGGGTGCGAGGAGCGGGGTTGGGACCTGTCTGATCCCAGCATCGTGTGGAAAGGTGCTGTGAGCAGCAATGGGCAAGGAGAACCGTGGGGGGATTTGGAAGGGCAGGAGTGGGGCTCAGAGAGCTCCTGTTTGCTCTGGGAATTCGGGACGCTGGGACTGTGTGAGGGCAATCAGCCAGCACAAACATTACCTGTGCAGACAGAGGGGGCTTTCTTGCTGCTTACAAATCTACTTCCAAGCCACATTTCCTTTGAGTTAGCTCTAACACAGGGAGGGGAGAGGTGTTCTTGCATGAATAATAATACCAGCATCCTCCTGTCCATCAGACGAGATAAAAAGCCCCCAGGGACACAGAGGAAGACAACATTATTATACAGGTCACCAGTAGGTTATTCTACAATCCCCCTCAACTCGCTGATGCTGGTAGCACCAGCCACAATAGGGGACCGTGTTCCTGCTGCAGGGCTGTGGGAGGGGTGGGCAGGACAGGATCCGCCCCGGTGCTGGGTTACGCAGTCCAACAGCTGTAATTGTTGCAGGTGGCAAAAACAGTAGCACCACTGAAGGACCCAAGCCACCCGAAATACGCTCTCAGCATACCCCCGTCGTCTCTGTCCCCCTTTGCCAGGGGTGATCTTGCCAGAATGCCTGAAGTGGTGACATCCTGGAGGGTACATCAAGGTGGCACCATGACTGGGAAGAACAGTCAGACCTTTCCAGGTGTTGTGGTCTTTCTCACGTGCTCCTGAGGTGTGAACTCCTCTCTGCCACACCAGATGTGCCAGGAGCCAGAGGCAGTATGTGCTCGGTGAGGTGTGAGACTAATCTGCACTGCAGAGTGAAAACTGTGTGGCTAGGACAGACTCGTGGCTTTCTGTGGATATGGTGGCACCCCCATTGGCAGCTGGTGGCTGCAGGGGCAATGACAGGAGCCATCCTGCACCCAGGACCTCTCTGGTTCTGGGCAAATCTTGGACACAAGCACCTCCTTGACCTGCTGTGGGGTTTCCTGCTTGCCCTGTTATGGGGTTTCCTGCTTGAATCACTCAGCCCCCAGCTTCATCTTGGTGTGAGAAATTTGCCTGATGTCATGGCTAGGTCGCTCATCCTGCCTGCCAGCTTGGATTAGATCCCATGATTTGTGTCAGATCAGATTTTGGAAGATCTATTTCACGCTGCTGGTGTGCAGTGCTGGTGGATATGAAGTTGGTGTCAGGGGGAGAAGGAACAGGACAGAGATTTCTTGAGAAATAGACAGCTTCTCTCCTCTCCTCTCTCCTCTCTCCTCTCTCCTCTCTCCTCTCTCCTCTCTCCTCTCCTCTCCTCTCCTCTCCTCTCCTCTCCCTGTATGTGCTATAAGGGTGTGGTGGTAAAAATATTAGTATTTCAGATTAGAGAGATGTGGCTCAAAAGCCGATCCTAATTGAAAGAATATCCCTTTCAAGCCGAAGCTAACAGTCTCTGACTGTTTCAAACTCCTCACTTCAGAGCTAAGATGATACTGGGTGGGCCACTCTTACAGGCCCCACCAAGAGCCATTTCTCCGTGTTGTCACGATTTGATTCCTCCTCACGATTATGGCACTTGGCCATCCCCAGGGATGGCTTTACTGACGTTTAAATTATTATTTTCCTCACCTCTTTTCTTTTTTTCTTAAACAGCATATAGGCTGGATCTCTGTGTTCGCTACGCAAATAACAGGGGAGCAGAGAGGAAGATGTTGTCTGAATGTTCCTCACTATAACTGTAGTTAAGAAAGCCTCTCTCTGGGCTGTCAGTCAAAGCATTTGGATTATTAGGTACTTGGGGGCCCCAGATTCTCTGAGCTCTCTGCCCTGATGCCACCAGCTCTGTCATAGCCTTGCACCGTCAGGACAGCCACAAGGGACATGAGGGACCTCACTCCTGGAGTGGTGGGATGGTATCTCCTACCGCCCATGGTGGTGTCTCAGTTGCTCAAGAGCAGCCACCTGTTTGGTTTGGCTCTTCTGGTTCCTCATCCAGCTGATGGAGCAGGAAGGGTCCCAACCACTGCCTGAGCCCCGCTGAACATCCTTGCTAAGTACACTCAGCCAGTGAGCCCAGCAGCACTTCCTCCCCTCTGCCAACCCAGCTCTCCATAAAACAACCGGGTCCAGGCAGCAACCAGCTGTAAAGAACTCCATTTTGTAAACTTTAACTTTGCCACAGCACTATTGAGGAAAAAAGTTGAGCAGCAGAAACAGTTCTCAGCGCCCAGGGAGGATTCACATCACCATAGGAGCACGATGGGCACTTTTTTTTTAACAAACAGGTCTTTAAAAGAAGTCCTTGCCAAGTGTCAAAGTATTTCTCAGTGATATTAAGGGCCTTTGGCAGCCGTAATTTAACCGTGAAGGAACCTGATGCCGGCAAAGGACCGCACAGCTGGAAATTTGTGCTGCAAAGCACCATTTTATGGCTGTTAAGCTGTTGGCCTCTCAACGTTGTAAAGCTGTTAAACAAACACAGCCCTTGGCTCACAACACGTGTCAGGGAGGCACAGGGTTTTGGCAGGAGCAGACTGATGGCAACAGGGGCTTCAAAAGAGCTGTGACAAGGTAGAAATAAGCAGAGAAGGAAAATTCAGGTGGATGATGAGATGCGTGTTGGCCGTCACAGCCTCATGCTGGGAGAGGGTGGTCTTGGAAGGAGTGTGTAGGCTCACATGGAATTGCATCCTCCCCTGGTTTGGCATCAGATAAGATTGCCACACACATATGGATCCCATACATCTTACCGCTGTCATAGCTGCTGGTCAGTAGACCCTTAAATCACTCTCTTGCAGGAAGGTGATATCCTAGGGAAGCCTAAATGTAGAAGATTTGGATGGTATTGGTAGCTTTGAATGTGGAAATAGGTGTCCTTGGAGGATGAGCCTCATGCTGCAGACTACATATCCTTTGCTGCATATAGTGACGTGTTGAAGCAAGCTGCATTAGTGCCAAGAGATGCCCCAAGAGCAGCCACAGCCTGGAAAACACAAGCTGAGCCCTGGTCCCAATAAATGCATAGCAAATCCACAGGGAAGAAGTAAAATACACTTGCTGAGCCCTGCACTCAAAAATTTGGAGAAAATGTCCACAGAAATAAGGAGGTTCCTGTCTATTTCTTTACTATTTACTTCCATTCTCTTCAATGGAAGCAATCATTGTTTATTCCTTTGGCTTGGAAGCTGGTCTTAGGAGGCAGGAACAGCTGGTCCTGCTGCGGGGAAGTGTGGTGGGAGATGCCTCCAGCTGTGCTGCGTGCAGCCACCTGTCCAGGACAGGCACTCATTTACACTGCTGCCATGAGCTCTTTTTCTGGGTCAGAAGCTCTATTAGAAGAACACCAGTGACTCTTTATCATCAGGAGGGCACCACACAGAAATGAACAGGGTGGTCTTCGTTAGCCTATGGGACTCCTTCCCTGTCCAGTGGTCCCGCGCTCCAATGATGCTCCACCTCCTGAAATTTTCCAAGAAATGTTGTGCCTGCAAGACCCATTCTTTCGCAACCAGCCTATGTTAAAACTTATCCAAAACAACCAGACTGTGTGTGGTACACTGTTTTCTCTGCCAGATCTTGACTGTAATACCTTTCATTGCAACCAGACAGACTAAAGAGAGCTGGAGGAGTTGTGGTTCTCATACTGCTGATAAAAAGAGAGGTCATGGTAGCATCATTTGTCTTGCTTGCAGCATTTCCTCCTGTTTTTTCCATGAAAACTCTAAATTCTGGAGTCTAGTTTCTGCTCTTTGTGGGTTTTGCAATGCAATGTCTCAGGCATGAAGGGAGGCTGCAAGACTAGACTCTAGATGGTTGGAAAACAACAAGAACTGGTGCTGGATGTCTGCACTCAGGTGCTGGTTCATGTGGTTGCACATCTCCCTCTTCTTGCAGTCCCCTCACTGATGCGTGCCCATGTCTTAGTCCTGCCAGGTGGCTGCAAAGAAATGGCTGAGTGTTAACAGGAAGAAACTAATGGGACATTTGCCACCTAGAACTAGGAAAAAAATGTTCGTGGGTTTGTTTGCCAATGATTTGGGTGATCCGTTTTGAGGAGATGGACTAGTAAATTATTGCTGCTGCCTGGTGAAATTGGTTTTTTCCCTCCCTGATGGACACAGCTCCACTGTGTCTATTTTGTCACTCAAAAGCAGCCATTTTGATGAGAAGTGGGTGAGATTAAGCCAAAATCTGCTAGCCTTGCACGTCCTCTTGCTAAGCAATTTGCTGCTTCGCTGCCTTTGGAAGATTGCACTGAAGTTGCTTTCCTGGCACCAGGAGCCGTTTTGAGAATTAGTGCAAAACCAATTTGATTACAAATCTCAAAGACACCAACAAAAGCTATTTTTAAGCTTTTGAGAAGTATGGTCTGAATCAGACTGTTCAGGGAAAAGACCACAGCAGTTTCTTACCATTATTTCAGCCACAAAATTCTCCAAAACTGTGGGATCCTGGTGTAGTAGGTTGGCTGAGATCTAGCACGTGCCCATCACCAATATGTAAAGCTTGTGGTCAGCACCTGGGGAGCATCATGAGTGACCCAGCACAGTGCTTGCCTTGTGCCTCTCTTGGGTTACTAGAGGTGTTTGTTCTTCCTTCTTAGAAATATCGTGTGCCTCTTCACAACCCAACTTCTTACAATCATCAGAACTCCAAAGCTGGTTATATATAAAAATATAAATAAGGTAAATCTCATTAAAAAAGCACCACTGTCCAGAGCCAGGGCAGGATGGTGGAGATCACATCCCCTCCCTTGACATCCTCTGGTACAAACTGAGGTCTGTGTCAAGTAGTGCAGGAGCACTGGTCATAATTCACATCATGCTTATCCACATGCACCTCTCAAACCTTCATTGCCTTCAAAGACAGTCTGAACAAGCTGTTTTAAGGACTACACTTAGATGTAATCCTTCCCTTCCCTATCCATGGGAGCTGAGGCCTCTGCAAAGGAGAGCAGCTTGAGGTGGTCCCTCAACCCTGTTCATCCTGCATGTAGGTGCCATGATCCTCACTCAGAGCACACCCCAAAGAAACACTCGGCTCACCTCATGGGATGGGAGGTTACACCTGCACAATTTCCCCTGTAATTTCAGTTTTAGCCTTTAACACATTATCTTTGTGGCTGTTCTCCCTCCTGTGGGCTCCCAGTTGTGTCTGGCGTGGGGAGGGCAGCAGGACTGCAGCTCTCAGGGTCAGGGCTGATGGCTGACATTTGTTTTGCTGGTTTGCTTCAAACTCCACAACCCCCTGAGTCCATTCCACAGGTAGTTTGGCTGGGGGCTGCTGTCAGCAGTCCTTGGAAGAATCAATGATAACCTTTTCCTTTGCCAAGGAGTTACCTACGTGCCAGGGAGCAGAGGTTTCTGAAAAACAAATGAAGCTGGGATTCTCCGTAGGTCTCCCTGGCCTTATTCCTGATATTTAAAAAAACAAATCGGTTCTCCTTTGGTTTTATTAGTCTTTCTATCCTGGCATTTAAATAGAGATTGGCATGGTCAGTACCTGTGATGCTCTCAGGGGTTTCTCTGAAGGTTAGGACACCCAGGGTGCTATATCCAAAGTGCCTCAGTTCCTCTGAGCTGCTGGAAGACATTTGGGCATTGCAACACCTGATAATGCCACTGCACAGATTATCCCACATCATGGAGAGAAGGGCATCTGGGTCCTGGGAGCATGTCTGGGCTGTAGGGTAGGAGCAAGGTTCCTCTGAGCCTCAAGACTGGCACCTTTTGGGGTCGTCTTATGCTATGATGCTATTTCAGTATTTAATTCTCCTGGATTTTAGTATCTAACTGAAGGACTGAGCTGAGTCTATGCACCTCTTGCAGGTATGCCTAAGCGGCATCCCAGAGCACCCCGTGGTGGAGAAGTGTTGTGTCCCTCTGTGTCACCCTGTGCCTAGCAGCAGTTTTTCGCTCTCACAGATTCAGCAATGGGGTTCATGCTTGTTCTTGTCTTGGTTTCAGGCATGGAAGAAGCGCTGGTTCGTCCTGCGCAGCGGTCGGATGAGTGGCGACCCTGATGTCCTGGAGTACTACAAAAATGACCACTCCAAGAAACCTTTGCGCGTCATCAACCTCAATTTCTGCGAGCAAGTGGATGCGGGCCTCACCTTCAACAAGAAGGAGCTGCAAGACAGTTACATCTTTGACATCAAGACGAGTGACAGGACCTTCTACCTGGTGGCTGAGACCGAGGATGACATGAACAAATGGGTTCGCAGCATCTGCCAGATCTGTGGCTTCAACCAGTCCGAGGAGAACACAGGTACCATGAGAGACAGGTCCATGGATAAGAGCATCTTCTCTCCTGTCCTCCCAAATGGGCCCAGGTCCTCTTTCAGATCAGACCTGTAGGAGGGGGGTGCAGCCTGCCACAAGGCTGGGGGGGCTGAAGTGGGAAATGGATGGACATGTGGGAAGCTTTCGTGAGGCTTTCCTGCCTTTGACATCTGAAGAGCTGTCCTGGCTACTGCGAGAGCAAATCATGTTTACCCTCCATAACTCTAGACCCTTCAGTCTCTTACAAGAAGTTGGTGGTGTTTGGGGACTTTTTTAGCTGCAGCCTTTGTCCCTATCCATCACCAGAATCCCTCGGAGAGTGGTGGGAACCAGCAGTGAAAATCCCCCTTGCTCAGAGGTTTCAGTCCCTTGATGGAGTAGGGGGAGAAGCTTTACTGAACCATTTTCCTCTCCACTGCAGTTGTCACCACTGCTGACAGGCTCTCATGCTCTCGTGTGGAGGACAGACATACTCCCTGCACCTGCATCTCCATCTCTTCCTGGGACCCTCAGGGAAAGTGTTGGGAAGGGGGAAGGAAAACTCCAGGTAGTTCACGTGCAGTGAGGGGACCTATTGTCTGAGTTGTGCTCCACCATCCAAACTCAGTTGCACTTGGGCAAGCCTCTGCATTAAGCACCGGTGAGCTGCCTCTGCTTTCCCAGCACCATGAGGGCACACATAAATCCCGAGTGAGATGGGATGGGGGAGTGAGCCTGGGGTGCAGCTCTGCAGTCACCTGCCCATTAGATATGGTAGCACCTCTGGGTATCTTTGCTTCATCTCATCTGTGGTCCAGTCTCATCCAAGGGACTGTAGACCTGTGCTCTGTCTACATGAAATTCTCTATAACAACGTCCAGCTTGAATCTGTTTTGGTCCCTCGTGGAGCAGCTGCCATCCGCAGGAGTTGAAACCCTGCCAAGAGCTTGTCAGGCAGGACAGCAAACAAAGCATCGCGGCCGCGCGGATGCGATCTTCGCTGACTGACGCATGGAACAGGATGTCACCTTGGCGATGGGCGCACAAGTGGCAGAAAGGGTCCTTGATAACGTCGCCAGCCAGGTCTTTCAGGGAAAGGTCAGGCTAAATAAATTACATTCCGTTCCAATGTCAGCAGCGCGGCCCTCGAGGTTCGGCAAAATTGTTCAGGCCCCTTTTTTAAGAGCTTTTTCATTGCAGGATTTTCCATTTTGCGTGCGTTCTGCTGGGGGAACTGGTTTTCTTCTCATTTAGTAAAATGAGCTTTCAGCCCAGCGGCAGCAGGATCGATACGGGACTTCAGTGAAATATAAATCTGGGCAGCAAAAGGAAAAACAATCTCCCGCTTGCAAGTACATCTGTCCCAAAGGGCACACAGGGATCATCAGGCTGCAGAGATCCAAGCACTATTCCCTGCAGGGTCATGGAGTGACATCAGCAAAAGAGGAACAAAAATCCCTATTTGTAACAGAATCACAGCTAGTAAATGCTGCAGGGAAAGTACCCACTTGAAACAGTACCCAGCTGCCAAAGTGTGATTTCTGAGTAAGCCAAGAAAAAGCCTGCAATGGCAAATGCAGCAGATGTGTCCAGATGCTGCAGCAGAGAGGGAGCATGAATTATTCAGGGCTGGTGCTTCACTTTGGTCCTTGCCAAAGCAGTGACCCCGTGCTCACCTTTCCTTCACCATCCCCACTAAGTAATGGCAAATAGATCATCCATTTCCCAAGGTGGGTAAGGTTCATTTGCAGAACCCATAGCCTGAGGCTGGGCGGAGAAGTTGAGGGATCACTGGAGCATGATGGGTGTTGGGAGTCTTGTCCATCTTGGCAAATATAAGCTCATCACGCATCCTTCGTGAGGTGTCATCTGGAGGGAGTAATGAAACAGTCATAGCAATGTTTGTAACTGTGTTGTGCTGTGCTGTGCTCCCTCTTCATCTCCTCCTTGAAGTCAAGGGTGGATGGATGGGAGAGGATCAAGAGTTTTTGTGAGATTAAGACAGTTCCTGGGTAAAAACAAAGCTTGGGACACTTGGCATTTTGTTCTTGGACCTTCCTCCCCTCACCCTCAAGCTTCTCTGTGCCTTGTTGTGGCCTCTGCTTTGGAGAATGAATGAGTCGGTAATTGGATGAACCAAAAAGGGGGAGGAAAAGGTAACCATCATGGGCAGGAATAGCTCCATGCTAATTGTAGCAATTAATTAACTAAACCTCCTTCTCCCAGCAGACAGACAGCGTGGTGGAACAAGATCAGAAACTCCCAGGGCAGCCACTGTGCACATTTTTCTGGTTGTACTTGTTCCTGGGTGTGTGACTTCTTTATACTGGCCCAAAAGCCTTGCTGGGTCTGGCCCCACAGCCAGGCTGTTCCCCAGCTGGGCTGTACTCACATCCCAGCTAGGGGAACACTCCATCACTGGCAAACACATTTACTGCAGTTGCTGAATATGCTGAATTACTGTCTCCTCCAAGGGACACCCCACATCAGCTGAGCCCCAGACACCAGTCAGTAGTTTGCTTATAACCCAGTGGTGATGGAGGACAAACTTATTAGCTTTTGGGGCAGTTTGGGTAAAAGCCTGTTCCACCAGCTCCCCTGATGGTAGGGAAAAGGCAGGGTAAAAAGGTTTTTTAGCATGATTTAGTGAGCAAATGGGCAACGTGGGAGCAGTGATATAAACTGGCTGCAAACCCTCTGCCACCAGTGTGGGACCGTGCTTAGGTGCTGCCTGTGCTCCCAAAAGGCAAAACAATTAAAAGGCAAACAGATTTACACCCTTTGATGCTTCTTTCCGTTTGCAGCTGAATGGGAGAGTGTAAATTTTCTGTCACTTGGTTTTCACATTAGTCCTTCATGTCCTGTCTAGACAGGGGGACTCTCAGGATTAAGAAGGAGGCTGGACTTTAGGGCAGTTTAATGTCATGCTATGGCTCACTGCTGGTTTGCTGATCTCCAGCTGCATTATACATCTGGTTCAGCGGAAGGAAGCTCGTTTCAGCCTCAGGGTCTGAATGTCAGTGAAGCAGAGGGTCCTGCCGGCTGTCCCAAGGAGCAGCTGCTCAGCAAAGCCGCCCTGGTGGCTTTGTTCCCTGCCCTGACCTGAAAATAATTGCAGAGCAGCACGATTACATCTGCCAGGAGAAGGGAAATTAAATTGATTCTAAAGTGTTTACCCAGACTGTGGCAAAGCTCTTTGTTTCTGTTAACACCTATTTACTTTGAGAGCTAATTACTATTTTTGAACAAGCAGAACCTCACAGAATCCCAGCTCCTCTGCGTGTCTGAGGAAGCCGACCGTGCTTAAGCAAAGGAGGTTTGCTCCTGTCCTAGTGCTGCCTTTACACTGCAGTTTTCCCTGCTGCCACCTTGAGTGATCCAAATACAACGGGGGGAGGCTAGGCGGGGACCCTGGGCCACAGGCTACATGAGAAAGGCCAGTGCGTGGGTATTTCAAACCATCTGCATTTTCCCTGCCCTAGTGGGCAGGCAGCCAGGGCTCAGCTGTGAACTGGATTTTCTCATATGCTTTGTTTGTTGAAGTTAAAAAAAATACTGAATCCCACTAAACGTATCTCATGTGCCATTAACCCTTTCTGAAGCTGATGCTTCAGCCAGAGCCCCTCCTTGTCCCATCCCCAGTATGACAGAGGTGCAGCTACAGCAACCTTTAGTCTAATTTCTCATGAACCAGTGTGTGCCCATGCAGTGAGCATGTCCTTGAAGGGGCCCTGTGGAAGGATTAGTTATTTTGAAGGAGTCAGTAACTTTATTAACTCTATGTCAATTTACTGTGCCACCCCAGCACCTCCCTGGAGCTCCTTTTCTACCTCCTCCATGGAAAAGGGGCTCTTTCAGGGGCTTGGATTTGTGGGTGCTGACCAAACGTGGGTGGGATTTTAAAAGCTTATTCATGCACATCATTTATGCCCCTGTGCCAGAGGTTTAACCCAGACATGAAACCAGGGAAGGAAATATTTGTGGGTAAGTAGATGTCCTTGCTCTGATCTGAAAGCTCCTTCCACTTGGAGAGGGTGTGGAAGGCATGGGAAAAGGATGGCACTGGGCTCCTGCCCTGATGGGTTGTGTCTGGCAGAAGTAGCTTTTCCCACCCAGTCCAGGCATGTTGTCTTTTTTCTTTTTTCTTTTTTTTTTTTTTTCCCATCTGGGACTTAATTTCTTTTATTTATTTCTCTGCTTTCCGTCAGGGAGTTGAACCAGGGCAGTTCTGAGTTCTGGCTAACTCCCCATTCTATCTCCAAGGCTCGACGTTGGTACTTTACATCATGACAGGGATCAATCCCCAGCAATCCCAGCAGTGTCTCGCTGAACATGGGTCAGGGCTGAGCATTCAAGTTTAATGGAAATGTGTCTCTCCTTCCTCCATCAACTCAGGCATGCTCATTCTGGCAGTTTAGTGGATCAGCCTCTGGATACCAGTCACTTTCTGCTCACACTGATGAAATCTGCACCTCACATGTGTGGCTCTCTTTGGCTTGGTTCTGCCCCAGACCCTCCACCAGTTGTGCCCTGTTCCAACCCATGAGAGCAAATTTATTGCTCTCACTTGACTTGCTTTGCCTGGGGGTCCCATGTGGGCCACAGGCTGGTTGCCCCCCAGCCTGCTGCCTGCAAGTCTGTTATGACCCCATCTGGCTGCTCTTGCACTCTCCTCACTTCTCTCCCAAAAACGTTTGTCCTAGCAATAGGCCAGTGATACCTCCAGCGCTATCAATTCCTTGCAGCCAGGTTTGCCTGGGTGTTTGCCCAACAAACAAAGGGAGCTCAAGATGCACCAGAGAAGAAAACCACAGAGATACCCCTGAAGACTTGTTGGGAGGACAGGAGCTGCCCAAAACTCAGTGAAGAGGCTGTGGGCTGCAAGACTGGAGTAAATCCAGGTTTGAACATTGTATACCACTCACCTCTCCCAAACACTCCCAAGTCACCAGTGTTCCCTATCCCTGCATGCAGGAGCAGGGCACCAGGGAGCACATGCAAGGTGACAGTTCCTGCACTCCTGCCACCACTGCCTCTCCCATGGCCAGGAAGAACCAAAGCAGAGGGGAAATACACAAGACCAGGTACTTCCTTGCTATCGTGCCTAGCACATGCCTCCTTCCTTCCCTGCTTGTGCCCTGGAGGAGTTATAAGCCCAGAGCCCAGCCAGGGAATGTGCAGAGGTTGAGGAATGTGGGATGAGAAGTGGGGACAAGGAGGGATATGTGGGAGTGTCCTTGTGTCCCTGACAGCACCGGGCCCTGCTGTGCATGGTTTTGGGATCTGCAGGCAGCACTGCCACCTAAGGGCAATGGAGCAGGCAGCCCCTTGTGAAGCTTTGTGCCCTCAAGTGGGCCATGACTTCCTAGAATCACAGAATGCTTTGGGTTGGAGGGGGCCTTAAAGATCATCCAGTTCCAACTCCTCACCATGGACAGGGACACCTTCTACTAGACAAGGTTCCTCAAAGCCCCATCCAAGCTGGCCTTGAACGCTTCCAGGGATGGGTCATCCACAGTTTCTCTGGGCAACCTGTGCCAGTGCCTCACCACCCTCACAGGAAAGAATTTCTTCCTAATACATAATTTAAACCTGCCCCTTGTCAGTTTAAATTTATTCCCCCTTGTAACACTTGACTTTTTAGCTTCTGTTGACACAAGTCAATTGCTCTTGACTCCATCTTTAAGCCCTAGTATGAGTTGTACTTGGATATCAGCTCACATGGAGGCCAGTCTGTCCCCTGGCAGACAGTACAAGCAATGAACAAGGGTACATTTGGGTTGAGCTTGACCCATGGGATGGACGGGGTATATCTGGTTGGATTCTCTCCAGATATCTCACCTTCTCATGTTTGTTCACCTACCCAAAGACCTAATGTCCCCTGCCCCATTTGGGACTTGGAGGTAGCTTGTGTTGGGGCAGGAATGTGGAGCCTTGAGCCCTGTATTCTGACCTGCTGTCCCACCATACATGCAGATGCAGCCTTTTCCTCAGTGTTCCCATCAGTACTTCCAGCACTCAGTGTCAAGGAGCTCCTTCTTTTAAAACACCTATGTCACATTGAGATCCACTGGTTGCACACATCAAGGGCATTTGGATCAGACCCCCCTCATCCTTTTCTTCCATGTTCTCAGTGTTCCTAACAAGGAAAACAGCTGTGGCTGCAGATTCACTCTGGAGGACAAATGCAGATGTCATATCTCGGCCCTAGGTTTGGCCAGCCTCACTGGAATAGGTGGGGGAGACCTGGTGGCCCAAACTCACTTTGCACCCGGCTCATGGTTAAACTTCAGGTGCATGCAAGCACCTTCTTGCCAAAGTCACAGTTCATTCCTTAGCCTTCCTGCCACTTTAAATTTTTTCCAAACTTCCCTGACCCTGGTTTTCCTGATCCACAAACAGCAAGTTATTTTAAGATCTGACACTGTTCAGCTTTTATTTCTCTGTAAACAATACCGGAGATGGAGTGGTATTGGCACAAAGGAGCATCTTGAGAGCAGTTAACTGCCTGCTGTCTTTTTCCCACTTTTTTCCCTCTTTCCCTCTGGAGATAAGCTGGTTAAGGTACTGATGAGTCTGCTGAAGAGCAGAGTGCCATTAATGACCTGGAATTTGCTTCCTAGAAGACAGAAACGGGGCTGATCTCTACCAGCTGGTCAGGGTGTCCTTGCTGTGATTCCCCTGGCAGTTTGGAGAGGGAATTGATGCTGCTAAGAGTGAGACATGTTTGGGTGTTTGTAGTCTGTCCACTTCTAGGGATAAAATGAAAAAATATGTCTAGAATGAGGCTAATCATTTGCACCCTGAAAGTGGCCATTTCTTTCCCTTGGTTCTCCAAGGAACTAGGACTAATGTGCTCAGGTGTCCACGTTCTCCTAAAACTCATCCCACCTGTCTCAGGATTGCTATCAAGGCCTTTGCTATCAAGCTAGATCTTCAGTGATTTCATTTTCCTAATTTCATTTACACCAGACAACGATCAACCTCTGCTATTCTTCCATACCTTATTCCTCTTGTTGTACTCTGCTCTTCAGCGTGCTGGGTTCCCAGAAGCGTTGCAGGACCAGAGTCAACACTGCATGGCTGTGGTGGTCACTGTTCTTGATACCAAGAGGCAAGGTAGGTCTTGATACCAAAAGGACTGAGGCAAGGATGCAGAGGGTTTTAGCAAGGGAAAAGGTCTTAAGGTAACTGCATGATTAGAAAAACAAGCCTTTGGCTTCAGGGCATCTGATGTAATCAAATCTCTGACATTTGCAATGCTTGGACTTTCTTCACAGTTTGGGTTTTAGAAATAGAGGAATTTTTAGGATTTTCTTATTTAGATATTTTTATTGTGACTGTGGACATTTTGAAGAGGTAGAACTGAAAAAAATGCAGAAGACGTGAGCCTTGTGTTTGCAAATCCGTAACTCTGCCATCCCAGAGAGTCTATTGAAAGTGTTTGTCGAGCCTGCTTTGACCATACCCAGCACTGATGGGAACTGGCAGAGGATGCAGCTGTTTGTGAGAGCACAAGGTTTATAGGCAAAAAATGCTCTTATCTTGCTGCAAATAATAAAACCATCAACCAGCAAAAAAGAAAATTTATGCTCAGCTTTCAAAAAGGACCAACAGCCAAATTCTCCAGCTCTTCTTGACTGTTTCCCAGCTGGCGCCCAGCTCTAGGGTATCCAACTGGCCTCTTCTGAAGATAAATACAGAGCTGGAGGACTGGGGCCTTTGGGGAAAATCCTGCCCTTTCCTGGCCAAAGTCCCACTGGGTTAGCTGAGCTGAGGCTGGGATTTGAGCTGGGAGAGTAAGAAGAAATGTGAAGTTCAAGAGGTTTGAGGTTTTTTAAAGCTAAAAGCATTGCTCAACCTTTCCAGCACAGGTTTCCTACCAGAGATTGACAAGCTAAGTTCACATCTCAGCCCTGGCCAGAGCTGTCTCCTGGCCTGGCACTCGGAATCAGAAACCCATATAACATAATTCTTTCTTTTGCAATTGGCTTTTATGGCTATGAGCCCTGTCAGATGAGCTCTGTTAGTTTAATGGGCACAGAGGAATTTTTAGGGTGACTTACTGACCGTGGAAAAATGAGCGTGGCAGACGGTATCAGCAGTGCATCAAAAAACAAAACCATGCAGAGCCCTTGGAAACAAAAACAGCTGATGGACTTGGAGTGAAGTGACACTGTCTGAGCAGAACCGAGGGAGAGAAGTATTTTTGGGTGTCAGCCAACTGAGAGGAAACTCACAGTCAGATTTGCCTGCGTTTATATTTCCCAGAGGGGTCTTGGGACTGTTGTAGCCCATGTGCCCCAGTCATGCGCTGTGGGATTCATGGAGCTGCCATGAATCTGTGTCTGCAGAGTTTCTCAGACAGCAGGGTGGGACACAGATCTGCAAGTGATGCCCAACACATAGGAGCCAGGCTGGGAAATGCAATGGACAGAGAATTCCAAAATGCAAGTGCAAGCAGGTTGGACAAGGGAAAAAAATCACCCTTGCAAAGGATGATTTTCTGGCGGCTTTTCACAATGCAACACTTTTTCCCCCCAAGTAAATGTATTTCCCCATTTCTTCCCTCCATATATTTCCCATTGTTCCCTCCAAAGCTTTGAGAGGGACATGGTTTTATATGCCCTGCGCACTGCTTTGTAAAACCTATAAAAGCCAGGACAGATTTAGACTCTCATTTCCCAGACCCCAATGCCTGTTTGTTTGCTGGTTTGTATTGCTTTATATTTCCAATTAAAACCAAGACTGAGCTTGGGAAAGCTTTCTAAAGCCTTTAAAGCCTCCAAGTGAAGGCACACGGAGCAGGAAGGAGACATGAAGCTGTCGATTCCTGTGAACTTTCCATGACACTGGTCAGGGTTTGTTTCCAGACTGATTCTTATTTATGAATGCAGTAGCATTTATTACTGATTTTATCTGTAAAGATAGCATTTCTTCCCTAGATGGTTTCTATGCCTCAGTTATAATTACTGCCTACTCCTCAAACATGCTTTTGATTTATTTGTTGTGGTACGATACCAGAGCTGTAATATTGGCAATTAAATAGGGCTGTGGGGCTTACACCTGATCCGGGGATGCCCTGCTTCCACATCTCAGCTACCTCCAGAAAGGCTGAGAACATGTCTAAGGGTCCATCACGGTGTCGATGCCCAGAAACATGTCTTCTGCTATGCCAGGTGCTGCACAAGCACTGAGCAGAAAGGCAACCTCTGCTTGAAAGGATTTGTCACTAAGGCACAGTACAGATGTGTTGGTGCATCTTTTCTCCTGCCTGTAGCCATTTGCTGCCAGAGGCACATCAGCAGTGGTGCCTGTTCCCTCCAACCTGGGAATGGTCTTTAAAGGGACACCTGGCCATAACTCCTGAAAAACATGTTTATAAATGAGACTGTCCAGGAAAATTAGATGTTATGTATCTCTTCTGTTCTGCACTTGCCCACAGTCGGCTGCTTCTCTGTGGGATTCAGACATAGAAAGGAGTTACAGTTTCCACCAGGCATCCAAGGACCATCTTTGCCATTTTTCCATGCTTACAGTCACTTTTAAGCCACAGAGGATGAAGCAAATACTTAAAGACGTGTGGAAAAAAAAAGTCCAGCCCCCAAAAAAAGCCAGCAAAATCCACTAACCTGAGTCTTCATCCTTGGAGGTACTAAAAACCTAGCTGGACACAGTCCTGACCTGCTGTAGCTGTCCCTGCATCCCTCTGGGTAAAAAACTTTTTCCTAATACCCAACCTAAACCTCGTGTCAGGACTTACTGGGGATGTAGCTTCCTTTCATACTTACTGGGTTGTCACATGCCAAAGAATGTGACTTGTTTGCACCTTTGATTGATTGCCACCCTTTATATCTGTTTATTAAAATGGAAAATAACATTTCACCTCAAAAATTTCATCATGTGTTCTCTCAGTTTCACATGACCTAATCCCATGCCGGCCAGCACGGCTGCTTGTGCCAAGTTTTGGTATGATTACCTTCCATCATTTCACTGCCAAACTGTCCCTGTGCTTGTACGCCATTGCTTTTGAAAGTAAGCTGGAGTGGAGTGACTCATTGCAATTGCTTTTTTTTTTTTTTCTTTCTTTCATAACTGGCAATGAATCCTTTTTGAAGTGTTGGGCAGGTATCTGGGCACTCACAAATATTTCATCACCTGTAAAAGTGTAGTGAACAACTGTTGTGCTGCCTGTGGCTCCATCCTCACCTTCATCTCACGGCCGATCACTTGCCCTGCCAAGCACCACCTTGTTTGACATTGCTGTATGTGTAAACCCTCCCCTCAAGCCTGCATGTGCTCTGCACAGACTAAACCTTGATATAAAGCCTTTATGATGATAATTATTTTTGCTGGCTTGCCATGATGGTTCATATTGCTCTCCAGTGAGTCATGATGAAGTCTTTCAAATACCCACTTGAAATCCATAAATTCTGTGATTAATCTTTCTGCTACTTGATGGTTGCTTTGATGATTAGTGTTCGGGTCAAAACCTGGTCAACACATGGTCTTCCAAATGAAAACAAGAAGAGAGCTTATTAAAAAAAGGGAGAGTGACTTTTTTACATGAGGAGATAGGAATAGGACAAGGGGGGACAGTTTTAAACTAAAAGAGGAGAGAGTTAGATTATGAGGAAATTCTTTACTTGAGGGTGGTGAGGGTTCTCCAGGTTCCCTGGAGAAGCTGTGGATGCCCAATTGGGGCAGTGTTTAAGGCCAGGTTGAATGAGGCTCTGAGCAGCCTGGTCTTGTGGAAGGTGTCCCTGCTCATGTCGCGGAGTTGGAATTAGGTGGTCTTTAAGATCCCTTCCAACCCAAGGCATTCTATGACCCTATGAAAATGCTGCCTTTGTCTCTTGAGATTTGTCTGAAGAAAACTCCTGATAGAGCAGAAGACTGTTTTTCCCAGAAAGCACTGTGGTATCTCTTAAGTCTTTACTTTTTTTTTCTTTCTTTTTTTAAGTATCTCAATCCCAGTTTATTGACTCCTGTGGCGTTTCCTCAGTCCCATGATTCTAAGAAAAGGGGGTAGATTTGTGATTTTCACTTGAAGCTCGTTCATGCTTTTACAGCTCTATTACAGTTTTTAAATACTGTTATATCTCCTCTTTGGCATCAACGTAACTCCTTCTGAGCATCTTAGATCCTGTTGGTTTTTCTGTTATGCTCCAGAAACTCAGTTCCACCACTCTTCTACCTCTAAGAAGAATTCAAGAGTACAGACTCAGAAATGCTTTGAGTTTCTTTTTCCCAATGTTGGAAGGACCACCTTGTCCTCTGCCTGCCAGTAACATTTTTATGGAGATAAATCCACACTGTCCAAGTCCTGGGCAAACAGAGCTTTGTGTACTAAAAAATCCACTCATATCTCAGTGATGAGAACACATGCTACTTGTGTGGAGTCTCGTGGTGCCACCTGAAAGGAAGGCTAACCCTGTGTTCCCAGACCTATATGACACAGTGGTTTTAAGTTTTACAGATGAAGAACCTCAAAGAATTAGTACTGCCATGACTGCAAGAATGCCCTCAGTCATATTAGATAAGTATTTGCTTTAATAAGGTGTATGAGTGATGAGGTGACGCACAAATGGGTTTTCCCTGCGGGTGCGTTGCTGCATGAGTGGTCCCTGTGAAGTTCTTGGCTGTCTCCAGAGCAGTTGGAGTTGGGAGATTGGAGCAGGCTGACTTCTAGTCTGGTCTGGTCCCAGTAGTCCCTGCATTCCCGTGGTTGTAGCCAAAAGCCATTATATCCTGCCTTATTCTTACCATCATCTCTGGAGAGAAATGGGTCTAATGTACTGTGTATTTGTCACCATTCCACTTTTCATCCCGTAGATGAGGGATGAAGATGGATCTCGCCCAGATCTGTCTCAGCAGCCAAATACACTAAGTTCAGACACGTCAGTAATTAAAATCAGAAATTAAATAAATCCCATTCCTGTGAAGAAGAAGGAGTGCTCAGAAGTTGCCTATATGGAGTCAGAGCAATATGGGGAAATGCTGTCCTTGCAGCAAATGGAGCAGGTGACGTGCCCAAAACAAACTCCCTTTGAAAAGCAGTGAAAATTCAGCATCTTCATTTTCACTCCCTCTGGTATTCATTTTTCATACTCTTTCAGAGCTGATTTTGATTCACACCTTTTCATTCTGAATTTGAATGAATTTCAAGAAAAAACAAGAATTGCACTTTCACATCTAAAAAGCACTTGATGATGATTTTCAGTCAAAGAGGGGCAATCTGCCCTCCCAAAAACGATACGCTCTGATGACAATGAATTGAAATACCTTGACCTTCTCCCTTTTTACTTAAAATTCATTTTTATCCTCTGAAGGTTTCTTGTAATTTCTGGCTTCAAACGATCCCTTGGCAAGCTCCTATTTTGATTAAATGGTGTTTTCCAGCTGGAGGATGTCAGAAGATTTTCAGCTGGCCCTA
Source organism: Oxylabes madagascariensis (assembly GCA_013400675.1). Taxonomy (NCBI): domain Eukaryota; kingdom Metazoa; phylum Chordata; class Aves; order Passeriformes; family Timaliidae; genus Oxylabes; species Oxylabes madagascariensis. The sequence continues at coordinate 39,049 of VYZR01123905.1, forward strand.
AGCCAAGCGCGAAGCTCTGGGCGAGGCACCGGGCAAGAAGATGTGGATTTTGCTCTGGGTGCTGCTTCCAGCTGTGGTGGGTGCAAGGATGGGTGAGCTGCCAGGGGGGTAAAGTCATCTGGTGCTTCTGGCTTTGAAGAATGGGCTCACTGCACTGTGAGCTGGTTTGAGCAAGGAAGAAGAGGGTGAGGAAATGCTGAGCAAGCCCATGGGATGGTTCCCACCCCATGGGCAAGAACCAGAGCAGGGATTTTTTGCTCTGGTCTTTGGATGCCAGTGGATGTTCCATACCGGAGTCAGGCAATGAATGCCAAAATCCAAAACTGTAACAGTGAAGGAGATTGTGATAAATCTACCTTACCTGAGTCTCCTGAGGACCAAGCTCTACATTACACTCCATTGCTCCACTAAACGCAGTTCTACTGCTGCTGTGTGTTAAAAATAACCACAAAACCAGCCCGTGCTTTAGTGCACAGGGTTCAAACAGCAACATCCATGCTGGGAGTTTGCTCTGCTTCCCAGGGCAAAAATATCCAGTGGGGAGAGACTTGTTTGTGCATGACCAGATGTGACGGGGAGATGGAGGGTGTGCAGGTGGAAACACTCATGCACAGGGAAAAGAAAAACCAGAACATAAGATGGAGCTGAACTGATAGTGACCAAAGTCTATCAGGATCTTAAACCCAGTGGGATTGAGGACTTCAGCCCACTCTGCATCTCCTTTAGCCACCCTCAGCTCTTCCTTGGGGTGGTCCCACAGGGGCAGAAGCCATGGTGGATGGGGAATGTAGGGACTGGGACACTACTGGAGCTGACCTTAACACAAAATCGCTTGTGGGAGGAGCTGCCAGCCCTGAGTTTCTGAGTGCAAATCCACTCCAAAGTATTGCACTGCTTTCAACCCACGCCAGTTCTTGCCTTTGGCACAAGCTGTGCTCTCCACTCCCTGCCAAACCAGTACAGATGTTTTAACACCCACCAGAACCCAGATAATTACAAACAGAATCAAAAGACTGGTCAGGATTGTTTTCTTTTAATTGCCTGAACTCTCAGCCATTCTCAAGCGAGATACTTGCCACTTTCTAACATTGCTTTCAAAGACATTTTTGCGGGACACATTGCTAATACTCATTTTATGATTAGGGGAATGTCTAGAAGCCCCAGCCAGGATGAGGATCACACCATGCCTGCTGATGTAATGGTTACCACAGAGTGAAACAAGTGCAGGGAAGACGAGTACAGCAGCTGGGAAAACACTTTCATGGGAAATTAGAGCTAATTTCTAACCAGCAGCTTTTCAGCCATGGCATTGCAAAGCTCAGCTCATTTTCGAATGGGCTTGGGGAGTGTTTTCAATGGGACAGAACCATGTGATCAGCTGGTGGGCACAGTTCAGAGAATGCTGCAGGTCCTTCACATCGTAGGTCCTCATGGGAGACGGTGCTTACCATGGAGAGATTGTGAGCAGCTGAGATAAAGGAAGCAGCAGTATTTCCTGTTGTAACAGAGGGAAGCCAGTAACAAACACTTTCTTCCTGGTCTGTGCTTGTACAACCCTAAGATACAGGAGTGTGGCCCATGTTGAAAAGCTTGGTTCTCAGATCAGTTGCAAACAGCCAGGTTTGAGTTTAACAGACAAGAACTGATTCAGCATCAATGAAACCAGTTGTCATATGTGTCTGCCCTGAGGCCACCTAGACAGCATCTGTGGGGAGGGGGACCAAGAAAACCTTCTCAGGCTTCACTCTACATGAGCCACATCATGTCTTCTCATCTCTTTTCCATCAGGATGCTTGGAGGTCCTCCTGGACGTGCAGGTGAATTTTGTCCTTGCATTTGTCATCACTGACTGGGAAGGAGCTGACCAGCGCAAGCTCACCAAGCGTGGTGGGATCAGGCTGTCTTCATGGCTCTCCCCTCAATCCCTGATTCAATATTGCTTGTCCGCCATGCCCAGACATGAAAATTTCTACCTGACATTATTCCAGTTCATTTCTGGTTGCTGTGGAGACCAATTTAAATGAAACTCTAGTATTTTGAAAGAGAATATGAGTCTAAGTCATTTGCCATGCAAGGTCCCATGCTAATAGCATTAGCATATTATTTGATTATGGCGATGTGTAGGGAATAAATTCCAAGTCCTTTTGCCATCATTGCATCTTAAAAGAATAGGAAGAGAAAAACCTCTGGGCTTTAACCGGTACTGAAGATGTCTACTGCATGTGAACTCCTGATTTCTGAATGCAGAAAGCTTTGAGGGTCACAGGCATTTTTAACCTCGTGGCAATGTGAATAGCTTGCTGGAAAGGACCTTTTCTTTCTCTGCTTCCACTGAGCACTGTTAATAGGCTGTCTAATGGGCAGAAGAAACTCGGGTTTTTTAATGATGGGCAGAAAAATCCAGGATGGCTTTTTGAGCTCTTTGCATTATCCCTGGAGTGCAGGTGTTGCAGAACCCATGAAGAGAGCGGCTGGGCAAGGTGCAATTCTCCCATTGCTTATACAGGGGTTTGCTTCTTGCATTTTGCCCTCTATTATCTTAAGAATGGCCTTCAGGATTTCTTCAGGTGATCCCAGTATGTGGACAGGGTATGCCCATGTCCCTAAATGAAAAAAAGCCCAAAACAAGAAAACAAATAAACAAAAAAGCACATGGAAAACCATTGCGGATAGGCTTGTTTTGAGAGAAAAGGCTGCAGAGATGAAAAAGGGAAGCTCACTTCCAGCCAGGAAAAAAACAAAAACAAGTCAGTCTCCACCCCTACAAGCGTGTTTTCTGGAGCTGGACTGGCTCTTGCTTGCACTGACTTCCAGGCTGCTTTGTGGCTGGTTCAGGGACACAATATTGTGTCCATGAGGGTTAATGACTTCTTTTGTCTCCTCTCTGGATTTTTGCAAGGCTGAGCATGATGGGCTCACCTGAAGCTGTCTGAGAAATGTGGAGCTCTACTGCAGCCACCTGTCCCCATCTTCATCCCTTATCCCTGCACCACAGCACCCACCTCCCTTTCCTTTTAACTCATCAGCTAAAATACCACCCATAGAGCAAAAATAACATTAATCTTACATAGAGGAGAGAAGAACAGAGTCAAACTCCTGCAGTTAGGTCCCATGTATGAGTGCAAATGCACACATGAAGAAGGGGACTCTGAAGGGAGAAATTTGGGGGTGCTCTTTTTTTCCCAAGCGTTGCCTTGTTAGCAGTGGTGAAGCAGACCCATAACAATGCTGCTGTTTTATTGACTCCCCGACGAACTGGGAGTTACAATGTTTCTTCCCCCTAGGTAAAGTGAGATCGAAATAAATTACTTCTGTAAAGAGCCAGGAATAGCAGTTCTTCTATAATACAAAGTGCAAATATTTGGGCCTCTTGTGCGCTGCCTTGAATAGAAATGGTCCTAAATCATGCATAAGTAAAATGGGTTCACATTTTCTCCCTGAGTGAAAGTTTTTCTCTGCTCTCCTGGAACATTAAAGACCTCCGCTCCCACTGTCTATAAAAAGAGCCATAAAATTTAAAGCGAGCTGTTAAGAAGCCCTGTCAGGGATTAGACCAGGATTCCTTCTTTCTCCTCCATCCCTGCTAAGTGAGGCGTGCACTCATGTTTGCTCAGGCAAGACGAGGTTCCCACATACTGCTTGCAGTGAATGATAATAGGACGAGGCAAAATTTGTTCAGGACATAAAAACAAGTTTTTCCTGGGCTAGGGGACGTCAGTGGTGCACCAGCTTCTGGACTTTTTCATGACATGTTGGACTGTAGCACTTGGGTGAGACTGCTCTAGTGTAATTTCCAAGGGAAAACTGGGTTAGGAGATGCCAAAATCATTAGTTATTGTCATCATTATCATCATAACTAGTAATAACCAATTATAATAACCAATAATAATATCCAATGCAGCCCTCTGAAACAGCATGCCAGAGCTTCATGTCACACAGTAAGAGCTCAGGTTTGATCCTGGGCCATCATGAGTCTGCCTCTGGGGGAAAAAAAACCCTTTTCTCATATAGATGTGTCATCTCTTTCTATGCCTCTTCGTTTTCAACAGCTTCAGCTCTGTCCTGCAGCACTGGCCTCCACAGACTGCTTGTACCTCCAGACAGACTTGTTAAGGATGCCCCTGGCATCTGCCAGGATCACATGTGCCCCCCTGTTCTGGTTTGATTCGCAACCAGGCGGAAACACCAATTTTATGTTGTGGTTTCACGTTCGCCAAATCTCGTTTGCCAAATTGAGTGTCTTTACTGCTGTGAGATGGAATTAGGAGAGAAAAGGCAAAACAGGCCCAACTTAAGTTTGAACAGATAAGTTTTATTAACACACACACTAAAAGAATTAAAGGAAAAAAAAAGAAAAAAAAAGAAAAATTGAAACTTCAAAACCCCTCTTCTTCTCCCAGCAACTGTTCACTTTCCCACAACCAACACAGAGAGACAAACCATGACGTTCAGTCAGTTTCACCATTTAAACATAATCTTTCATCACTTTGGGAGCGCAGTCTCTCCAGTGTCCCATGGAGACATTTGCCACCAAAAAAAAGGGGTCTGGTGGCTCCCAATGTCACAAAGCTGCAACCGCCTAGAATCTTGCAGATTGTGCCATCCCACCCATCAGCAGCCTTTCCCACGACTACCCATGGGCCCCTCAGCACATTTGGGGTAACGTTTAAGAATGCCTCCTCTAGTTTACAACAAAGATTCTCTTCTTCTATCTCTGAAATCGTCTCCATCCAAGAGACCTCCTTTTATCCCAGGAGCGGGGGACTCACTATTACAACATTCTCAATGAAATCTCAAGTACAACAGTCCACCATCCTTGACTAGAACCAGCATTCCCCCAAACAGCATTTACAAAAAAGGTCCATTTTCTCCATGGTTTACATCTAGAGAAGTCCAGAAATGTCCACTGCCTCAAATCCCTTCTTCCAAAAAATCACATCAGTTCTTTCACTGACTTTGCATCATGCTGTCGTTCTACGTTTCAAATCATTCTGTCCTTTTCTCTCTCTCAGGGAAAAAAGCTGGAGTTTTGAAAGCTTCATCTTGCTAGGAAAGAGTTAAATCTGCCCAGGTCTGCTCTCTTCCTCAGCTGGCTGCTGCGGCTTATCATTGTCAGTTTTTCAAGGCCGAGCTGGGGGGAGAGCCGAAAGTCGGAGCTCCGAGCGTCCGCGCAGTCAGGAATCATTAAAAATACTTATAAATGCCAACTGCCCACCCTCTGGGTCTCAACAGGGTGGGCCCAGCCCAAACTGGGGCTGCTCCCAGGGACTCCCGGGGACCCCTGGACTCCCCTGACGCTGGCTGGCTCGGGGGGTAGGCTGGAAAAGTTCGCTGGATGTTGAGCTGCAGCCTGTCTTTCTGCTTTGCCAGCAGTCCATGTGGGCAGGTGGGGAGGGCACGACCGGTCCCGGGCTGGCCCCCGCAGCAGGGGCGGCAGGGCCGGCCGGGCCGCCAGGCCCGGGGGCCACACGGCGGACCGGGACCGACCCTGTTACCTGTTCAGCTGCCTGGATGGAAAAGGGAGGTTCCCTGGGAGTTTCCGATATTTAACCCCTGGAAGTTCACGTAGACGTACCCTGTAACTTCCTGAAAACTCACTTCCTGCTCAAACCACGACACTCCCACAGACAGAAAGCAGCTAATTCTACGCATCTCCATTGCCTTGAGTTTGTTACCTTATATATTTAGCCTGACAGAGGCAAGAATACCCACCTTGAGACCACTTTATGTTTTTTAATTACACCACATCATCTTTGCCCTTTTCCTCTGTTCCAGCCTTTTCTTTATCCCATTTAATCAGATGGGTTTTGCATCCCCTCAGCAGATTGGTTTTGCAATATCAGAAATGATGATCCATGAAGCAGAGCGAGATGAGGTTAATTCCACGCAGCAGACGAGGCCCAGCCCAGCCCATGCTGCCACTCTGGGACTGTCCTTCATCCCAAGTTGTGGGTCACTGTTCCACTCCAGGACTCTCAGATAAGGGTGTCCCACGTGAGCACACATAAACCACGTTTGTGAGCATCCACCTTCATCTGCTTTTATCTCCAAGCACTGGAGCCCTTACAACAAAAATAGATAGGTGCACACCAGGCATCCCAGTCTGGCCAAATGTTGGACTTCCAAGTATTGACACGAGTGTTGAGCTCCATGCTCAAGTGGCAGATTTGCTCTTCAGATGGTAACTGCCATGTCCAGGACATGTTGATTTGAAACAGATGGATCACTGTCACCAAGGGGTATTTCCCAGGGCAGGGATGGGATTTGGGGCACAGCCTCATCTTGCAGAAGCAAACCTGTGTTTTCCAGGGAGAAGCATTGCATTGTTTCTGTTGGAGTCTCTCTCCCTTCTGCTCCTTTGTCCTTCAAAGAATTGATTACTGTTAAAATAAGTGAGATATATAATGCTTTGAGGTCAGGACTTGGTTCCTTTCTCTCTCTTCTCACTCACCAGCACTGTGATTTTTTTCTCACATTTCCCATGCTTCTCTGAAGCAAATACTCTCTTACTTTGCCACTATTTTTCAGTTGTTTCATACAAATGCAAGCACAGCACTGGCACTAATGGAGAAAGACAGGGTTATTTATTGTCATCTTTTTCTGACTGTCTCTCCCATAACTCTTTCTTGGGTAATTCTCCCTGTCCTGTGTCACATACTTAAATAATTGGGAGATATCACTGCTCTCCATAGAGAAAACCTAAGGAAACTAGCATAGGCTAAGTATCATTTAGATGACTGAAATTGTATAACTGAAGCCATGCCCCCAGCCCTCTGTGCAGCAGATCCTTGTCTGTAAAGGGATGATGCTCCTCTTTTCCCTTGGCCAGTCTGTCCTGACCAGTTTCCCAAAGCAAATGGAAATGAGCATCAGAAACTGAACAAAAGCCCTATATCACTGTTGTCTCTCTACTCTTCAGCTCTTCTGCAGTCAGGGATGAAGCTGTGTCCTGTCCTCGCTTTTGGGAAGCTCAACTGCCCCTGCTTTGCACCCAAAATTCAGGCAGTGATAAGAATTGGGGTGCCTGTGTCCATGCACACAGCTCTCCATTTTGAAGGAGAGAGGAAATTATCCCGATCAGATGCTATGTCCCACTAACCTGCTGGAGAAAACCTTTAGTGATCTGCCAAGGCATCCTCAGACTGGCAACAGCTTTTCCAAATGCCATCCAACTTGGAGGCGATAGAGAAAGCTCAGTAAATAAACCTTCCTCGGGTGCCATGCTCACCCTCATGGCATCCCGCTTGGCAGCACTGTGGTGTGTTGACTCATCCACTGGACATGTTGTTTGTTCTCTTCCTGCCAGGAGAAGCATGTGGATGGCTTGTTTTGGTAGGGTTGTTTGTCTTGTTTTAATTATTTCTTGGTATTTGTGCTTGAGGAAAGAGCTGGCAGCAAAATTGGGGGTGCAGGGAGATTCCCATGAGGAATGTTCCCCCTCTTTTTGCTAGTAAATGATGGAACTGCTCCAAAGAGTGAGGCAGATGACGATACACGAGCACAGTTTGCTCTGTGCCATCCAAGGGATTATTTCTAGTAGAATTCTACTATTCCCTCAATAAAGAAAGTCTTATTTACCACAAGTTTTAATCAGCACAAAGGCAGCGGTGTGGTCCAAGGCATTTCATGGCCAGAGCAGATCTGAGGAGCTCTTATCTGTGGAGCTCTTGGACCAGTCCTTGCCAGTTTGGTGTTGGGCATCATGGGAACTTTGTGCCACTCAGGGATGCCAAGCAAGCATGGCACCATTGCTGTGATCAACAGGAGCACAGGAATTTATCCACAGCATCATTTGAAGATACAGGGAGTTGCAGTCCCAGCCTCTGCCTTCAGGCGGGGAAAGCTGACGTTGTGGCTCCGATGGAAGAGGACATTCAGAGCAACAATTTCCAAAGGAGGCTGAGTTATTATTTTGCTCAGATAAGCCCAGGAACACTGTGTGAAGCTATGTGCACACAGCAATAGTTGAGTGCTCTGAGCAAGGGAATTCAGAACTGTCAACAAGGAGGGAATTACCGCTTTGGGAGATTGAAAACATTCATAAAAATTTCCTGGCTCCCAGCCTAGTCCATCCCATTGCTGGCTGTGCTCACAGTTGTGGATTTTTGCTTTGAGGATGGATTTCCAAGTTTTTTTCCCCACTTTGCTGTAACACATGGACAAAAAGGTGTATCTTAACCTGGACTAGTGAGTTCCAAGCCTTCAGCCAAAGGCCACTGACACCATGGGGTTTTGCAGGGCTGTGCTGGTTTGTCCGCACAGAGCTGCTGGCTCACTTTCTTGCAGGGACCAGTGCAACAGCTGTAGCTGAGCCCAGCAAGATGTATGCGTGTAAATCGTGCTGCTGACATTGAATTTTAACTTGTGGGCGCCCAACACTGCGTTTTCCAGACCGTGAGAGTCCAATTCCCCAAACTCAGAGGAGAACTGGCCAGGAAACGTGGGGCTAAGATGACACTTCCCACATGGCCCCACTACATAACACTAACTGCCCCCCCTGGGAATGGCAGTAGGAACTGCACAGGATCTTATCCATCCTTGGCTGTACTTGATACATTCCCTCAACATAAACTCAAGATACCAACATCAAGCCAAAGGATTAGAGGGTTATGTCTACACTGTTAAATGAAGGAGGGCTCTGGTTTTATCCATGGCCCCAAGGTGGATGGCCATAAGGGATTGAGAATCATCATTCTTTTTGGCTCGTGGAGAGACTGAGTATCTTTGGTCATGCTGCAGGTGGGACCAGTGCCTGGAGGCATCCAGATGGGATCTCATGGAGATTATTCACTAAGAGCACTGCATGGATGTGGAAAGGAGTGTTTGTCCTCATTGCTTGGCAGCTGGGTGCTGCAGCATGGCAAGTCGAAATGGCTGTGGGATCTCTGGCTTGTATTCATTCTCTGTGCCTTGCCCTTATGGGCCTTTGTCTGCATTTCAAGTTGATGTGGTGTCCTGATTTTTCCCTTAGCGTGTGCTAGTCTTCAAATACTATTTTTCTGCCATGATTTCCTTTCTTGCCTCCTTGCCTGCCCTCCAGCAGGACCCGCTGTCAGCGTGTGACCTGGACACATGAGCTGTCCTTTATTCTAGTGCCAAAAAACCCCACAACATAAAAAATCCAGATCAGTCTTGGCAGTCTCCTTCCACAGGATTTATCTTCCCAGCCCTTGCAATACCCTCCCAGCCCTGCAAAGCAATCCATCTCTCAGCTACTATTATGGAGTTCATCTCACAGACCTAATGGAGTACGTGAGTCCTGAATTGGCTCCCACTAATGCTCTCGGTGGCCGGGTCGCTGTGAGAAGCGAGCTGGGAATTCATTTTGAAAATCAATGAGGATGCCAATAGAGTGGCTTTCCCCGGGGAAGTGACATGCTTTTACCAGGCATTGCCTCCTGCCCCTCTTCATCCCCCATTTTCATTTATGTGGTTGGAGTAACCGTGGAATAATTAATCCTAATTTCAATGAGTGGATCTTTTGCACTGCGTTCTCCGGTTTCCCCAAATCAGAGTGATTTTTTGGGAAAGATTAGGGTCTCCTGGCAGTGCAGAATGCCAGGGCTCCCTAAAGTGTTATGATTTGAAGTTGCTGTGCCCTGGGGGGTTGCTGGGGACTGTCTCCTCTGTGCAGCCCCATATCTCCCCTCAGGCTGTGTTAACACAAATAAATCAGTGTTATTTCTAACTCCTGGGTGTATTTTGCCTTGCCATGACATTTTGATGCAATGGCAAGTGCGGAGCCTGCAGGGGTAGTGTGAGAGGACAGCTCAGAGCGACTGGAAGGACCCCAACGCAGAGCAGTTCATAGTTGTCCCCAGACGTGACCTTCATGCTGCGATGGGAGGCAACACCAACCTGTCGTCCTCACCATGCCCAAAGAGTCTTGGCCAGAGCACAGTGCCATGGGCAATGCTTGGTAGTGATTCAGGAGGTGGCTGGATTGGGTTCCTGAGAGGCATTTTGGGTGCAGCCTCCCTGTTTTTGTTGGCAATGTGGGTTTGGGATCTCTCATCCTGGTTGATCTCAAAGCACTCCATTTGGAATTTTCATAGCTCTCAAGACTCCTTTTCCAGTGGGGATCATTCTGCACTGCTGTGGGATAAATATTTAATAAGAATGAGGGTCAAGACACTATTTTGTCCGAGGACACCGAGATGGCCATTTACTCCCATGAAGAGCCCCAGGGGATTTTTAATGCCCATGCAAAAAAGACAGGAATCAGAGTTTTAAGCTGTCATCCCCCACCATTAATGTCATTGTTAAATATTGATCCTTTCTGTGTTTAGCACAAACCAAACAACACAGTCAAGCCAGGCTCTTTGGCTTTTATTAATGTACTTTTTGTGCACCAGGTGAAGTTTGCAGTAACACCAGGGAAAAAATGTAGCAGCAGTGAATGAGCAGCTGACAGATTGATTTTGTTTCTTGACATGATTCAGAAGTTGGTGAAAAATCACCCTATGTGGAGCTTCTCCTTGTCCGAGCCACAACAGCCGCTTTGTAGAAAACTCATTTCTCTGTACCATAAAGGTGTCAGGTGCAAAATTTCTGGTAGGATGTGGAATTTGAGGGAAGGAATAGAAGAAAAGAGGTTGGTAATATATAAAAAGGCCCTCATCTTCATGTTGGAGCATGGATGCCTGAAGTCAAATTTGAAGAGCTAGTGAACATCGTGTTAGGGAAACCTGAGGCCAATCCCAAAATTAGTGGTGGCTAGAAAATGCATGGATTTCCCCTTTTTGTTGGGGTCTGGTTTTTTTCTGTGTTTTGTATCAGCACCAAATAAGTGTAAATCACACTTATCATATGAAGTGTGACTTCTGCGAACCATTTTTGCATGTCAGGAGTGCATGGATGGTCTTCTGCAACCAGAGATGGATCAGTGTTTCCAAAATATTCTGCAGCTTGTGGGTTTTCTGGGTGTTTTGGTTTTGTTTTGGCTTTTTTGTTTTCGGTTTTGTTTTTTCTTTTTAATGGGTATTTACAGCTTGGCTATAAAAAGTCATCTGTGATTTGAATTCATGAAGCGCACTTATAAGAGGGCTGGAATAGCTGGGTGATTATTCCTGACCTCTGGGATATTCTCCATTGAAATTAATATTTTAAAGTCTGTTTCTCCTTGAGCGGGGGAGTGGGCACTAAGAGTCACGCCTTGGGTCTGCATCCCTTTTTATTCACAGAAAACAGCAGCAACTCTCTTGAGGTCACAAAATCAATACAGAATTTGGAAACATGAGAATATTTTTCATCTTTGCTGTCATTATGTCCATCCAGATTCCCACCCTATTCCTCAGTTAACCCAAGTGTAAAGGGATAGCAGTGATGTCCTTGCACAGAAGGATGGAGGTGACTTAAATCACATCTCACTGTGGTGTGAAAACTCCTCTTTTAAATCAGGTTTTAACAACCCACTGAGCTCCCCATGAAATAGGTTGACATCCTGCAGACATCCCAGCAAGCCACTAAGCATGTGACAAAATATCATAAAATTATGAAATATTGTTTATGATAAAATAAGATAAATATTTATTTCCATACATGGTACCTATGTGCTCGGAGTAGAGGAGCTGAGAGAATCACTCGGGACCATTAGCAAACACCACTGACCTCCACAAATGCCAGAGCATTTGCATAAGGAAAACCCTGGGAACACGGGGTGTGGGGTAGCTCAGTCTCACACTCACAGGTGTGTTTTTCTCTGCACAGACACCCTGAGGAGCCTGGCCTCCATGAACCACGCCCCGCGCTCCTCCCCGGCGGAGCTCAGCAGTGCCAGCCACCACCTGCTGCGAGAGCGCAAGTCCTCAGCGCCCTCCCACTCCAGCCAGCCCACCCTGTTCACCTTCGACTCGCCTGCCAGCCACCTCCAGAGCACCCTCTCTGCCAGTGCCCCCCAGGACTACCTTTTCCTCCACCAGTGTATGAGCAGAAAGTCAGAAAACGCAAGGTATTGTAGCCCCCCAACTCGGGGACAGCTGAGGGGAGGGCTGGGTGTGAGTGGCTCGACCCACCTCCATCCTTGGAGGTCTGCAAAACCCATCTGGAAAAGTCCTGAGTGATGGTCTCATCTCAGCGTGGCTGGGAGGAGGAGAAGGTCACATTGCTGACCTCACAAACGCCCAGCTTTGCTGGCTTTTCAGGTGGTGTTAAAAACTGGCTGAATGGCCAGACCCAGAGGATGGTGGTCAGTGGCATGAAGTCTAGTTGGAGGCCAGTCACTAGCAGTATTCCAGGAGTCAATACGGGGTCCAGTTCAAAGGGACGTGAAGTTGCTGAAGGGCCTGGAGCATCTTTCTTAAATGGAAAGGCTGAGAGAGCTGGAAC
>VYZR01123907.1:16120-28610 GCA_013400675.1 Oxylabes madagascariensis
CAGAGAAGCTGTGGCTGCCCCTGGATCCCTGGAAGAGTTCAAGGCCAGGTTGGATGGAGCTCTGAGCAACCTGGGATAGTGGGAAGTGTCCGTGCCCATGGCAGCAGGTTGGATGATCTTTAGGTCCCTTCCAACCCAACCCATTCTGAGCCGGAATTCTGCAGTTCAGGCTCCCAATTCTTCTACCTTGAGTCAGAAAAAAACCCCGTAATAGGATAAAGCCAGCAGCAACAACTCCTCGTTTCCTGTGACAGCCTTCAGGGATGCCGCCAAAGCGGGGGGAGCGCGGGATTTGGGATTTGAGATCACCTGGCACAGGTGAGACGGGACCGGGACCGGGACCGGGACCGGGACCGGGACCGGGCCGGGGCGGGCCGGGCGTGCGGCGCCCTCTGCCGGCCGGAGCCGCCACTGCACCTGTGCCCACCTGGAGCCCACCTGGGACCCCAAAACATCCACGGGGACACGGGAACAGCGCTCACCTGGAGTCCCAAAACATCCATAGGGACACAGGAACAGCGCCCACCCGGAGCCCACCTGGGACCCCAAAACATCCACGGGGACACGGGAACAGCGCCCACCTGGGACCCCAAAACATCCATGGGGACACAGGAACAGCGCTCACCTGAAGCCACACCTGGGATCCCATCCCAACATCCATGGGGACATTGGAGCAGCGCTCACCTGAACTAAAGGTCGGTACCATATAACCTAAAAGAGATGTTTTAACATTGATTCGTAGGCAGAAAGGTACTCACAGGTCTGACACGGTCCCTGGAGGTTTGTATTTGAGGATTCCAAGGAGATTGAGCATTCTTTTAGCTGTTTGTTCCGGCAGTTCCTCTCTAATGTCAACAGCATGCTAAATGGGTTTTAAAATTAAATAAGTAATTATTCTTTATTATTATTCCTATAGTAAAAATTATTGTAAATATGATAAAACAACCGATTTAAGAATTAATTACTAATTATTAGGATAACACTAAATTATTTACTGTAATCAATTATATTATTTTTATAAACTTGTTTGTCCAAGTGATGTTAATTATCTGGCAACACTGAAAGAACTGACTTTATTAATTTACCAGACGATAGTGAGATGCTCTGTACAGAACATCCCTTAAATCACCAAACTTCGATTCTCTTCTAATGGATTTTCCTGTAACATGAGCATTCAGGTCAATTTACTCCAGGAATGCCTTCTCCCTGCCCGTGGGATCTCATCTGGGCAGTCACACTGACCACATCCTCCCAGGCAGTCGGATATCCTGGCACCGCAAGGCACAGGTATCCACACCCAGGTGTATGAATGGTCCCTTCTCATCTCACACACACCTTTGGCAGCCTCCAAGGAGTGGGACATAATTTCCATTGCAACAGCACGGTTCAGTTCTTGATCAGCTCCTGCCCTGGGTGTGTGCAAGACACAGCCTGACTTTGACTGAACGCTTTGATTGTCGGTACGAACCAAGATCTGTATCCTTAATTTCACAGGAAAAACTTCGTCATCAGCCTCTAGGGAACAGGGATGCTGCCACCCTGCCCCAAGAAACATTTGCTGGTTTGCCAAGAGCACTCAGACGTATAGGGAGGAAGGATTCTTGCCAGGCACATTTATTTCCTGGAAGATTCATACAAGTTTCTTCTGGTGAAACAAACACGCCGCAGGACTACACCGAGCCAGATCTAAATAAAAGCAAATCCCAGTGTCAAGCCACCCTCAGGAGATGTGAGCACTCCTGAGTGCCCTCCTTACCTTCGGGTCAATCTCCCCCAGAACATCACTGAGCAGCTGCAGCAGCTGCAGCGGCTCCAGGGAGTCAAACGAGATCAGGTTGTAGCTCTTCCTGAAGGGCTCCTGATTGAGCTTCTCGACAATGAACTGCATTTGGTCACCCATAACTGTGGCCCGGGAAAACCTCTGTGGAGAAGGCACAGCAGATGCCGGGGGGCGGTGAGCGGGTCCGGCGGCCCCTCAGTCAGCGCCGGGATCGGGGCTGGACCGGGCCCTGGCGGGGGCTGCGGGATCGGGGCCTGGCGGGGCTGCGGGATCGGGACCCGGGCCCTGGCGGGGGCTGAGGGATCGGGGCCCGGGCCCTGGCGGGGCTGCGGGATCGGGCCCTGGCGGGGGCTGAGGGATCGGGCCCGGGCCCTGGCGGGGCTGCGGGATTGGGATCAGGACCAGGCCCGGGCCGGGATCGAGGAGGCCTCGACCGGAGCCTGGCGCGCGCCGTTACCGCGGGGACGGTTGCCAGGAGACGGGCGTGGCGTCACTTCCGGCGTCACCGCCGAGAGAACCGGACCGGACCGGGACCGGGAGGGGGCGTGGTCTGTCTTGGAGAGGGCGTGGTCTGGTACTGAGGGGGCGTGGTCTAAATTGGCGGGGCATTTTCGACCTGTGAGGGGGCGTGGCCTGGTCGTGAGGGGGCGCGGTCGAGCCGTGAGGGACCCGGCCCCGGGACCGCCACCGGCACCGGGCTCTGCTGGCGGATCGCTGCCCTCACAGCCGGCTGCGGCACCCCGCCGCACTGGGAGCCCTCCCGGTGTCCCCACAGCGTGGTCCTGTTCGTCCTTCCCGCTGCGCCCCGCTGCTGTAAAACGCAGCCCCGTCCTGTCCCCTTCCCGCCGCCAATAGCCCGGGAATTGCGGCTGAGGCCGCTGACGGGGCGCTGAGGCGGACACGGCACAGGGCAAGTCTCTCGTGGGGCTCCTTCACGAAACAAGTGCGAGGAGTGGCAGAAATAGGTCCGAGATTCAGCCTCTGGAGGATAAACTTGGCTCTGCGGCTCCTTCTGAGGGAGGTGGTTGTCGCCTGTGTAGGAGATGTACAAACAGATTGCTGCAGTTACCCAATTAAGATTTCTGGCAGCCTTTGGCAGCACAAAGGGATGTCAAGTGTGGCTGATGTACGTGTCAGGTGAATGGTTACTTAATTCCTTTGAAATGGAAAGGTGCACAGAGGATCCGAGTGGAACAGGAACAGCCGGTCCTGGGCCCAGGCTTCATCTGGGGCAAATGGCAAATTTATGTCCTCAAGTCTGAACATCAGTTGTCAGCGTGCCTCAAAGTAGCAATAAATACGTAGTGCATAAATCCAAAACAAGGACAGCAGCTTCAAAAACGCCAAACAATCTGAACCAGACTATAAATTAAAGTCAAACTTGCTCATGGAATCTCTCAGTCTGCAAGTTTGTTCTCGCAGATCCTTCAAAAGCCATGCTTAGGCCTGAAATAGTTGGATTTTGGGGCCTCTCTGCAATTTCAATTAGGTTCTTGGATAGTCTTAGAATCCCATGTGAGAACCCAGATGATGGATTAAAATATGCAGTGAGTCATGTTAAATTGGTGCCAATTGAAATGCACAGGTTGTAAATCACTGCAGAATTTGACTCAGTAAGTAGCAACCATAAATGTAATACTTTGCAATTCTAAGCACTGCGACTATCTTAGATTAGCTCCTCTTTTCCTTCTTGAGGAACAGAAAATGCTTCATACAATAATTTCATAAAATTTATCGGTCTTCACAGGAAGGCTGAGAAGTGACACTGATTGGTGTCCAAGCTCCTAACTGGTTAAATGAAGTGACAAAAGGGATGGACGGGTGCCTTGTGGTTGGGCATGAGAGCTGTGGTAGAGCCAGGAACATAATCCAAGTCTCCTGACTCCTGGATTTGAACTTTAAAACCAGATCATATTTCCTTTGTGCTTTCAATCCATATACTGACCTTTAGGAATCGTATTTACCTACAGGTTCCCAGAAGAGATCTGCTTTCCCTTGTCATGCTTTCCTGATATCGGTTACTGTTTTCTCTGCTGGGTATTTTGAGCATGTAGAACACAGAGCAGATGAGAATGGTATTTCTGATGGAGGTGCCTGTGAGTTCCCCATCACTTAATCCTGGAGAAACACTGTTTCTGTAAACACTGGTTCACATCCTTTCTCCCTCAGTGCTGAGGGGAAGGCAATTGTGGTGAGGGTGGAGAGGATCTGGGCTGGGTGCACTGGGAGGTTGCTGCTCTGAGATTTTGCTTTATATTAAGACTATTCCAGTCCTCACACCTTCCCAGAAGGAAAGGACCATTTCCCTCTTCTCATGTCTCTGTAACGCTAAAGAAGAGGAAGGATAAAAACTTTAGATAATGCCAAGAAAAGAAGGAAAAGAAATGGTGAGGTGGAAACTCATGAAGTCTGATTATTCTGACTCTGGGAAAGGAGGCCTCCATGACCACACATTGTTAGAACTGGACTGGCTGAACTTGTTGACGTGTTTGAAAGCTGAAGTGATTGGAGGCAGGAGCAAAATCACACACTGGAGCCCAGTTTTGTGGGACTTCCCAACTTGAGGAAAGTGAGAGAGATCCCTTGTCATCCCTGAAGTTTTATGCTATCATGATCCTTCCTTCTACCAGCTTTGTGCTCTCCATACTTGCAGGCCCCTGGCTGCCCCCCTGCTGCTTGGTATTTACAGTCTGCAGTGGTGTCTGAATATTCAAAATTACTGCCCAAAAGAAACAAAAAATCAAGGCTTAGCTCAGTGCCTTGACCTCTGTATCACAAGAGAATCTTCAGAGACATGAAAGGGATTATAAGCCCTCAGTGCAGCCTTGGGTAAATATTACAGGAAGCAGCTGAGATTTGTTTATGCTTAAATTGTCTTAAGTTATCTTAGTTTGGGTGATGTGCTGAGTCAACTCTTACAGACTTGAGAGCCAGTGTTACAGCATATTTGTTGTATAATTCTGGGGGCATTGTCCACAGTCCCAAACTAGTTTGCATGGAGGGTGATACAGATTTTGAAGGAAAGTTTGACGTGAGTATTGTTACAAGAGTTCAGCCCTACAGTTCCATCCAGTTCTCTGGATAGAATCTGTCTTTTATTTAGCTTGGGAAAAGCTTGTGGAAGCTGCAAAGACATCCTGCAGAGGTAACTTGTGGGGGAAAGAGAACGGAAATAAACAATCCAGAGCTCTCTGGATCTGCAGGCACAGCTTCACTGCTCCCTCCTGACTTTCTCCTCCCTTTACAGCCACTGCTGTGCAGATGCTGCCGAGCGAAGTTGTGACAGAGCTCGACCACAGAGAGCAGCAAATCCGAGTGGGACGAAACCTGAGCAAATGAGAATCCTGCTCCCGGTGGAAGGGAGATCACCTTATATGGGAACATCACGGACAAGAGGATGAACGCGTCCGGCCGGGCTGCTGAGGTCAGATCCCAAACAGATGGAAGATGTTAGTGTGAAAACAAGAGCATTCAGGAAGAGGAGACTATACTTCTGCTTTGCTCAAGCAATCTGACCCCTCCTGTTTGTTTGTTTCTATTATTGTAAATATTGTGCTGTGTGTATGCACACACAGGTCCGCGTTTTATTAAAAATTAATTTCTTTGTGGCTATTCTAGTACCTAAATGCAACCCCAGGAGGTTGGCCTGAGCCCCAGTTGTCCCAGCACTACTTCAGACTGGCAAAGTCTGGTAGTACTGAGGAGAGATGATGCCATGGCTGCAAACAAGACCGAACAAGACCATTGATCTGGTGTTAGACCACGCTGGAGGGTGGATGTGGTTGTGGGAACTCTGAGGTGGGAGTGTGGCATAGGATGTTATTTAACAAGGAGGGGTTGGTTGGGCAGAGTTAACTAAGCTTCCTCTAGAAAACACTCTGTTTTGTTCCTTGCCATGCCGCCTGGTTTTGTTTCTTGTTCAAAAAATCCAAAACAACTGCACAGATTAGTCTCAGGTTTACACCATTGTTTCTGAGATTAGAGCCTGCTCTGTGGAGCCTCCCGTTCAAGGTCAGATGAAATGGCGAGTCACCCCTTGCAGCAGATTCCAAGAACAATAAGATGTTTTAGGAATATGCCATAATTGATTGCCTCTAAAGGGCAAATTCTGCTCTGTGCTGCCAAGCAAGGGCTGTTCTCAGTGATAAGTTTGCTGGACAAAGTCTGCCAGGTTCCATTCTCCTGGGAGGGCAGCAGGCCAGGACATTGCGCACACTGATCCCAATCGCACCAAGGATCAAATCTGCAGGAAATCCAAGTGGCCTTACTAAGGTTCTATGCCCACCTTCTGCTACTCAGAGCTGGGTTCCCACTGCCACTTTCCAACAACATCATTATCCCAAAGCACTGTTCTCCAGGAGGAAGAGGCTGAAATGCTGTCAAAATAGAGGCTATAAATAACGGAACATTGATCAGTTGCTTTGTATTTCTGTTCTTCAGATTCCATTTTATCTCCAACCTGAAAAGTCTGTTGTTAACCCAAATTGGTGCAAGTGCTTGTGGCTTGTTTTTCAAAGCAAGCCTTTTATATCACTTTTATGTAATGTAGAAAGTATCTTCTGAACATACAATAGTTTTTCAAACTTGACAGTGCTTTTATGAGTTAGATGAGCTGGGTGACATTCCTGTCAGCTTTAGAACAGAGGTGTCCTTCCTCCTTAACACGTTAAATTCATGAGAAAGTAAAAATGTTAGGCCAAGGTTTTTGAAGCAATCAGCATGAGGCACAAAAATAGTCACTCTGAAAAATTAAAGCCTATGTTTTTTAAGCTCTTTTAAAGAAAAACAACATGGACAGGACACTACCATTTGTGACAGACAAAGTCAGAGTCTAGGTCCACAGCAACACACCATGGGGGAACGTTTTTGGATGACATCAAGGTCCGTTGCAGATAATTGCTGGTTCTCAAATGGCATCTGAAGGATCAGGATGTCACCTCATTGTCTGTGTCATTTAGGGTGGGAAAGTAGAAATTCTCTTCTTGTGTACATCAGTTCACAGCCTAAAGTTGTGAAAGTGAAACCAAGGCAGAGTTTGATCCAGCTGATGTGTCTCACTCAAAAATTCTCTCACCTACTTGAAAATGTCCGTCTGACTTTTAGCTTGGAGAGCGTTTTGTTCAAGAATGGTACAAAGAAGCTGACACATTTTATTCTTATGGGCTTATTTGTCTTTTCGGTTTTGTCCAGACAGTTGTCTAGCCACTTCTCACAGACTCTGACAGGAGAGGATGATGTTAACACCTCAGTAAGTACCAGTGTGAAGAAAGTGGCTCACAAAAGCAACAGCATCTGGGATACAGCCGAATACACTGTACCAATGCAGGCAAGTCTTCAGTTAATGTCAGTTCAATACTCAGAATTCAGGTTTTCTGCCTGTTTTTACATCCTACTTTAATTGGCTCATGTTGTTGAAATGAACTTCCAGCTGAAATACTTGATTTCTCAATCTATCACCAGATCCAGATATGAAACTTCATATAAAATTGTGAAGGAAATTACTTCACCCTCAACCCAAACAATGACAAGCCCTGTTCCCCCAAGCAAAGTGCTAAATAAGGATTGATGAGGTGTGGCAGGACCATGGTTTGGGTAGTTCCTTCTGCAGCTTCCTCCTATAGAAAGCTGCAACAATCTGAAATGTCAAGTTCCCTGTCTTCCATTTGAGGAGGACAGGTGGAAACTGTCTCTAAGTGGCAAAAACCCCTTAAGTAAGAGCTTGTTTATTTGCAATAACTCAAACAGGACAATGTGTGAATTATAATGCAACTGTTAAAAGCCTGTAAGGTCAGGGATTCCCTGAGGAATCTATGGAAAACCTCCCTAAGTAAGTGAAAGACATATCTACTTTTTNTTTTTTTTTTTTTTTTTTGTGTTGAAAGAAAGATATGCTGACAACATCATGAATTTTAAGGTACTCCCTCTGCCTAGGCACTTAGAGATCTCATGTATTTAAGCCAGCTCTTTCCTTCACAGCCATACTGTTAACATTCATTATAATACTCAAATAATTGACTTCTCCCAAGCTGCCCTGCTGTATGATCCTGCAGTGAAGTCATAGCCTCCAGTCTGTACCATCATGCAGCTGCCATAGAAACAGCTTTAGGTGTCGCAGGCTCATCTTGAATTCACTGGAGACATTTGGCTCATTAATTCAAATGTCAAGGAAAATGCATCAACGTAAGAGAGCTTTAATCAGGGACTGCAATAAAGGAAAAAAGTTTCTTAATGTGGGGTTTTCTTCTGCAAAGAAAGAAGAGGTGGAAGTCCTCTGTGGGTTCATTTATCACAGTGAGGTTGCTTCCACTTCCCCCTGAGGTAGATTGGATGTCTGTGCTTTGTCCTGCAGGCTGGTGTTTGGGGATCCTCCTCAGACCAGAGAACAATCTCCTCATCCTCCCTACACAGATCATGAAAACCTCAATGCTGGCAACCTCAAAGTGAAATAAAACTCTAGGAGAAGGACTCCATGGAACAATGCTGCTGTGACCTAGAGTAGGATGGAAGGGCCTCATAGCCATCTTTTGTTCTAACCCCATGACTGTACAATATCCAAGATGAAAATGTTTTATTTCTAGTCTGTAGCCACCAAAGAATGAAAAAAAAAAATATTAACTATTTTATTTCAACTGAAATTATGGAATTGATACTCTAAGGAAGCAAATCGTAATGAATTTTAGTTCCTCTCAGCCAGCTTTGAAATATATGCATAAGAAACTAGGTCAATTAGCACTTACATTAGCTCATTTACAAGCCCATATGTATAAAATATAAGATACATATAAGTTTCTACATTTATATTTCATCTTCTCCCTAATTTGGGTTTTTCTTTAGAAACAGAGCAGTTTTTCCACTGCCAGGTCCCCTCCAGTGCCCACAATGCCTCCTAGAGCTCCTTCTGCTGAGGATTTTCAGCACTTGAGAGCAAATTCCATTCCCTTCTCATGTGGACAGAGTTATGATCTGAACAAGGCTTTGTCCAACAACAGGAAGGCTGTAATTGTTCATACAGCATCCGGGAAAGATATGCATGAGCTTCCTGAGTTAATGAAATCCTAAGGGTTTGTTATAAAGTTTCGGTGACTGCCAGTCATTTTGAAATCACCCTGTGTAGGCTCCTGCTGGGATGTTACAGAGGGAGTTTTGCTTTCAATTACATTGCACAGTTGACACATTCTGCCTTGTTCCATAACCTTCCTCTAACATGCCAGGAGTGGGTCACTACAGGCACCAAAAATAATGGATGAGAGGTTTGGTCCAAACCTCTGATGTATAAAGTTCCTTCACAAGTTCCATTGGCAAGAAGAAAAAATGGAGGAATCACTAAAAAGCAAATCTGAGTGTTTATTTTCTACCAGAACAATACCAAGGTCAGAGCCCAGGAAGCTCTGCCATGTGGTTGAGATACTGAGGTAGCAATATTGGGCTTTAGTTACACCCATGATTGTCTTCATTGACCAAATTCCTTTGAAAGGTAAATCTCATGAACTACACAGGAGACCTCCTTTTCCTTCCTGTTAGTTATGACAGGAGCTGAACAATTGCATGTTGGCAAGAAAGTTCTTTTATTTTGGCTTGTTCATTTCTGCCTGAGGCAGGGCACTGTTGTTGGATTAGCTGGCTGAAGGACTGGTGTTTGTAAAACTTTTTCAGAAGATCTTTGGATCAGGTTCCAGATGCTCCCCAGTGGAGTGCTCTGTGACTGCTTATTGATCCATAAACTGATGTGAGCTGTGCACCAGGAAAGTCAGGGCTTTGATAGAATAAGAAACTGGAAGTTGGTTAAGGCTCTCATGAGTCTTGCCACTCTCTACTGATCAGAGCATGGAAAATGCTGATGTCCAGAATGCTGAAGTGTGCTCAGGAGTTCAGAGTTGGTCTAGAATAATGATTTTAAAGCTATCAGAGCACGGGCACTCTGTGACCAGAGGATGTATTTTCTTGAGTTGACTAAAAATTGCTTCTTTCCTGTGGTGGGCACATGCCCGCAGGAGTGCGTCGGTGTTGAAACAACTCGTGAGGTGTTGATTCGGTTTCACTGGAGTGGGTGATGGCAACACAGAAAAACAATCCTCCTCCAGATCTGCTGATCCATCATCATTTTCCCTATTGTGCTGTGTCAAGTGCAGAACCCAATGGTGAGGATCCCTGTTGAAAATTCTCTCTGTGGTTGGATGAAGCAGCAAATGCTGCTTTCTTTGATTTATGTTGAGAATTGTTGCAGAGCCACCCTGTGAAATTTTGTGCTGCTGGCAAGCTGCTGCGCCAGCCAGTCCAATGGAAACAATGAAAATGAAAAATCTGAGCCAATGTGTACTGGTGAGTCCAATGAGAACCACGAAAATGAAGAATCTGAGTCGATGTGTACTGGTGAGTCCCGTGAGAACCATCACAATGAAGAATATGAACTGGAGCTAACCCTTAGACAAGGAGCCTCTTCCCCAGACTGCCAAAAGCAGCGCTGCTGTGGCAAATGCCAGCCAACTCAGAAGCACCATGAGCAGCTCTTGCTGAAGGAGAAAAGGGCAGCGCATCACAACCTGAATTGGTTTCAGCACCTGGTGCTGTCTGATTGCACCCTGAAGAAAGCCAGAAGTCACCTCAAAGCATGATCCTGAAGGAAGGAAGCCCAAAAGATGTATCACCTAAAAAATGTGGTGCTGAGCATTTTTCTGCCCCAGCCTTTTCAGCTTTCTGCAGCCCTGGATTGTGAGGCTCTAGAAGGAGGCCACTGAATGAGTTTCATAACTCACCTTTGAAGGCATCATGGTCCAACCAGATCAAACACGCTCATTTTAGGCGGTTCCAGTGACACAAAGCATTTTCTGAAAAGCCCAGTGGGTTCTCTTTGTATTGTTCTTTTTATCTTGAACCAAGGAATTACAATGAAAAGTACTTTTACCATTTTTGTCTAATAATTTTGGGCTTTTCATTCATACTTATCAGAATTGTAATGTGGGACTTTGGCCTCCTGTTTGCTCTTAGCTTCAAGCAGGCCTTGCCTCCTCCACCTCCTTCCCCTGAACTTGTGTGAGTAGCTTTGTGCTATGATGTATAAGGCCAGAGAACATCCAAGGAGCAGCAAATTCAGGATAAATTAATGTGTGCTCCAACACCTTTTCTGTTCTCTATTTTTGTTATATTTAGACATGTTCTATTTTTGTAGAACCAAGGTGAGAAGGATTGTAACAGGTATGTTCTGCACTCCTTTCAACGAAGCTTTGTTCTTTCTGAGCTAACCCAGCAGTTTGCCATTTCCATTCCCCACATATATTTTAAGATATATTGCTGGCAGATTATGCCACTTGTATTTATATCTTCAGCTGAAAAATGCATTAATTGTGTTAATATTCATATTGCAGCATCTTATCTATCTAGAGTGGGAAAATACTACCGTAGGCACTTAGGCATTTCTGTTCTAGCATATGAACCAAATCTCCTTTTGAAAGTTACACTGAATATTCACTCATATTCCTATCCTTTCCCCACTTCTTTTGGTCCTATCTGTTTTGGCTGGTTTTGTAAAAAAATAAGCATTTTACTAATATATAACTGAACTAAAGGGTCCTAATAGTTTTGTACTGCCTGAAGTTCCCACTGCCACTGTGTCAGTTCACTTCATCTCCTCATGATGAATTACCTGCTCTTATGAGGGTTATAGTGATGTTTCTACAATAAGGACTGTGTTGAGTATCTCAGGACGAGGTGGAGGGTACATGAACTAGGTGGCAGATCCCTGCTTTTATAGCAAAGATTAATGAGGACTGTGTTGGGTATCTCAGGATGAGGTGGAGGGTACTTGAACTAGGTGGTAGATCCCTGCTTTTATAGCAAAGATTAATCCTGCAAGAGGATAAATAAAGAATTTGATCACTGTGGATGGGAAGGTGAGTCTTCAATATGCTCTGCTCTCTTTTGCAGGCAGTTGCTTGGTCCTTGCACTGATTTAAGCTGTGCCAGGGTAGGTTTAGGTTGGACATCAGGAAGGATTAGGAAGAATTTCTTCCCAGAAAGGGTGATTAGCTATTGCAACGAGCTGCCTAGGGAGGTGTTGGAGTCACCGAGCTTGGAAGTGTTTAAGTAAACACTGGCTTGGCACTCAGTGCTCTGGTCTATTTGACAACGTGGTGTTCGGTCACAGGTTGGCCTCGATGATCTCAGAGGTGTTTTCCAACCCAATGGGTTCTGCGATTCTGTGAAAACAGCCGTGGAAAGTCCGCGGCTGCCGGTGCCGCTGCCCCCGCTGGCCTCGGGCAATTCGCCCCGGGCCCCGGGGCTGCGGGAGCGCCCTGCGGGCGGCTCGGGGCGCTGTGGGGCCGCGGCAGCCCCCGCCCGGGACGACTCCGTCCCCGCCGCCTTCCCTTCCCTTCCCGGCCGCCGCCATGGCGTTGTGTGAGGCTTTCCACAGCTTCCTCTTCGAGTACGACACCCCGCGCATCGTGCTGATAAGGAGCCGCAAAGTGGGGCTGATCAACCGCGCCGTGCAGCTCGGCATCCTCGCCTATGTGATCGGGTGAGCGGGCGGCGGGGCCGGCGCGGCCGCGCTGAGGGGAGCGGCGGCTCCGCGCCGGGAGCCCGCGGGGCTGAGGGCGGGAGCCGCCCCTCCCTCAGGGGCCGCGGGATCGGTTCCGTGAGGGCTTGAGGGGCTGAGGGCAGCCCGGAGCTCACCGGACGGCGACGCGGAGGTGGTGGCGCTGTTAAACTGGGATC
>VYZR01123907.1:28757-38882 GCA_013400675.1 Oxylabes madagascariensis
AAAAAAATAAGCATTTTACTAATATATAACTGAACTAAAGGGTCCTAATAGTTTTGTACTGCCTGAAGTTCCCACTGCCACTGTGTCAGTTCACTTCATCTCCTCATGATGAATTACCTGCTCTTATGAGGGTTATAGTGATGTTTCTACAATAAGGACTGTGTTGAGTATCTCAGGACGAGGTGGAGGGTACATTAACAATGTGGCAGATCTCTGCTTTTATAGCAAAGATTAATGAGGACTGTGTTGGGTATCTCAGGACGAGGTGGAGGGTACATGAACTAGGTGGTAGATCCCTGCTTTTATAGCAAAGATTAATCCTGCAAGAGGATAAATAAAGAATTTGATCACTGTGGATGGGAAGGTGAGTCTTCAATATGCTCTGCTCTCTTTTGCAGGCAGTTGCTTGGTCCTTGCACTGATTTAAGCTGTGCCAGGGTAGGTTTAGGTTGGACATCAGGAAGGATTAGGAAGAATTTCTTCCCAGAAAGGGTGATTAGCTATTGCAACGNCTGAGGGGAGCCCGGAGCTCACCGGACGGCGACGCGGAGGTGGTGGCGCTGTTAAACTGGGATCGTGGACGGAATATTCTGAGTTGGAAAGGGCCCCACAAGGATCGGGTCCGACTTTTAAGCGAATGGCCCAAGGGCCCCTCAGGAGTGGGACCGTCTCAGGAGGTGATCGTCGTTCTCCTAGCCAGGCTGGGTATAAAAGCAAATTAGTCCCTGCAAACCAGTCTGAAAATAAAAAGTATCACCCCAATAATCAGACAGGAGGTTGCCAGCCTGGTGACCCTTTTGTAAGGAAATGATGTGAAACTCTCTGGAATGGCCCTTTCAGGTGACATGGAAAAAGGAGAAATTCCAGCCTGAACTTGTTTGTGATGTTTATCTATTGTGTCTTGCAATCCTTCTCTTTCAGGTGGGTTTTTGTGTGGGAAAAGGGCTACCAGGAAACAGACTGTGTGGTCAGTTCCGTAACCACGAAGGTGAAGGGAGTGACACTGACAAACACATCCACCTTGGGAGTCAGGATCTGGGATGTAGCTGACTATGTCATCCCTCCTCAGGTATCCATCACTTTCACATGCAGAGAGGAGGTTTTCTAACAAATAGCTGCTGCTTTGCTAACGTCCTCTGAGAGCTGGAGCAGCTTTGGCTCCAGCGTGGCCGTGATATGGGAGAATGAAGCAGCTTTGCTTTGTTACAGATCATGCTGAGCACCTGCCCCGGGGAAGCTTGTTCCAAGAAAAGTGTGTCTATGTGTGTGCTTGTGTAGAATCATAGAATGGTTTGGGTTTGGAAGCAACCGAGATAATCTCATTCTGTCCTTCTGCTGTGGGCAGGGCCACTATCCCAGGTTACTCCAAACCCTGCCCAACCTGGCCTTGAACACTTCCAGGGATGGGGCAGCCACAGCTTCTCTGGGCAACCTCTGCCAGGGCCTCTTCACCCTCACAGGGAACAATTCTAATATCTATCCTAAATCTCTCCTCTTTTAGTTTAAAACTCTTCCCCCTTATTCTATTACTATCTGCCTGTGTAAAAAGTCCCCCTCCCTCCTTTTTATAAGCCCCCTTTGGGTACTCAAATGGGCTCTAAGTTCTCCTTGGAGCCTTTTCTTCCCTGAGGGTGCACTGATCCCACTGTCATGGTGCCCACAAAGACTTACAACACCACCAGTCCTGGCAGAGGAGGAAGAAGCTGCAACAATAACCACATGTCATCTCTTTACTGCTTTCTAAAGCAAACAACCCTAAGTTAGGTTGTTGGCAGAAGCCACAGGAACAGCCTGAAAGTCACTTGGTGCAGAACTGAACTGAACTGAATCGCTGTAGTTACTGATTGACTGTATCTGTTGGAATCTGTGCTGTGTGGGCCATATGTGGTGGCCTTCAGGCTGGGCAGGCACAGCCAAGCTGCTGGTCATGGGTCCCTCTCTCTGCATGACATGTGGTGCAGAAAAAAAGACAGATTTAGCCAGATTTTGGCTGAGTGGTCACATTTGCGTCTCAGTGGAGCGGAAGCAGATGACAGATGTGGAGTTGTACAGATCTGAAAGTAGTGAAAGTGAAGTACTGAAAATAGTGCTTCCTGAAGAAACAGGACCAGGCAAATTCCTAACTGATATTAAAAAGCAAAAAAAGCAAAAAGCAAAAAGAAAGTGTGGGAGTTGTGCTCTGACTTGCGGCTGGAGCTCTGTTTGTGCTCCTGCCTTACGACTCCCCTGAGGAGCTGCGTGAGCTCTGTTTTCATAATATGAATGAGGAACTTTGGGCCGAGTGGGAGGACAGAAAGAGCTGCCAGTCCCAGTCCTTCCTCTGGCTAAACACAGCAGCACCAGGCGATACACGGAGGAATCTGCTCCTTTAGTGCTGCACCAGCAGTGTCCAGAGCAAGTCCCCTCTGCTGGGACACCTGGGCTCTGTCAACAAAGATGTTTGGTGCAGTGCTTTGGATGCTCTTGGCAGACTGTCACTCTTAAGTTTCTTTCTTGTTTTGCATGCTCAGGGTGAGAACACCGTGTTTGTCATGACCAATGTGATACTCACACTGAACCAGAGCCAAGGCCACTGCCCGGAGGTAGGTGCAGAATCTGCTTTAATCCTGCTTTGTGTGGGTGGGAGTGCAGGGGAGAGGGTTCTCAGTTTTATGTAACTATTGTTCCTCTCCAGCTCCCGGATGATCAAACAAAGTGCGAGGAGAAGAACAACTGTGTTCCAGGATATGTCAGCACCCACAGCAGTGGTAAGAAACCTGCTCCTTTCAGTCTGGGTTGTGGTGCCTCTGTGCTGTGCCTTCCCTGCTGTGAAGGAAGCAGCACTTCACTTCAGTCTGCTTGTTCTCTTTCTCTCACATGTAAGAGAACTGAAGGGGAAGCTCAGATTTTTCTTGTGGTGGACTTAGACCAGATGAACTTAGACTGTTGGGTGAATGCTGGGTAGGTGTGGGCTTTGGTGAGTCAGCAAACAGTGTGAAGCTTTTTCATGGCCTTCAGTCCCTGAAGCAGTATTTCACATGGATGAGGATTTGACTCAGGAAAAGCACCTGATGCTTCTTTCTCTGAAATTACACTTGCAATGGAAGATAATATGGGTTTTGGTAGTGGCACTTCACCTCTGGGAAAATTTTTTTCAGCATATGGAGTGAGGGGATGTCACAGGTCAAACACTGCCTGGTTTTGCTCAGTGGTACCTTCATGCACATGTCCTTCCAGGCATCCAGACTGGGAAGTGTGTTCCATACAACAGCAGCGTTAAGACCTGTGAAGTCTTTGCATGGTGCCCCGTGGAGGATGACTACCACATACCCAAGTGAGTGCTCTGTCCTCCTACTCCGCAGTGCCCCTCCTGAGAGCAGGTTCATGGCATTAAGCTGATGCTTCTCCCACTGGGCTGCTTTTGGGAGTAGCTGAAGAGATGAGCACCACCAAGGACTCTGCAGACTCCTGTTTGTGTTTCCTTATTGTTTTGTAGGCCAGCGTTCCTGAGAGAAGCTGAGAACTTCACCCTTCTGGTGAAGAACAACATTTGGTACCGCAAGTTCAACTTCAGCAAGTAAATAGTGAGAGGGGCATCACACTGTCTGGTCTCTTGGGCAGTAAAGGAGATGCAACAACTCTTTCTGTTCTCCTGTAGGCGAAACATCCTCCCCACTATCAACTCCACCTACCTCAAGAACTGCATCTATGATGCCCGGACAGATCCCTTCTGCCCTATCTTTCGTTTAGGGAAAATAGTTGAAGCTGCAGGGCAGGACTTCCAGGAAATGGCTGTGGAGGTAATTGGCAGATCCTTTTTTTGGGCTTCAGCTGTTTTTAGAAGAGGAGTGGTAGGGGGTTGTCCCTTCTGCCTCGTGGCATGAGCCACAGAACACAGATCTGCTGCAGGATGGAGAGTGCTCTGGCCAGAGGCACTGGAGTCAATTCTGCTTAAGGAATAATTGGCCTTGCTTTGTTTGGGTGGGGTTATGTGCAAGGTTCTGTAGCAGCAGAAAAGAGTGTTGGACTGAGCCTGGGATTAGAGCCAGTAAATTAGGTCCTGGTCAGCAGAGAGAGCCTAGACTGGGCTGGGTGTGCAGCTGCCCATCACCTCTTCTCCTCCACTTGTCAGGGTGGAGTCATGGCACTGCAGATCAACTGGGACTGCAACCTGGACAGATCCGCTTCCTACTGCGTGCCAAAATATTCCTTCCGGCGCCTCGACAACAAGGACTCTGCCCACACCGTCTCACCTGGCTACAACTTCAGGTAATGTGCCTGTGGAGGGCACCTGGTGTCCCTGCAGCTCCACGTGCCACTGGCAGCTGTGGTAGTTTGGGGCTTTCAATGGTGCTTGGAGAGCAACAGAAGAAAACCTGGAGAGTTTTTTTGGTGCTGTAAGACAAAGCAGGTGGGATCCTCACTGTATGCAAACCACAGCAGAGGGGGGAGGTCAGTGAAGCTCCACTGATTCATCAGAGTTCCCGAGTCACGTTTCCATCAGCTTTTTGGTGGCTATTTGATCGATGGGGTAGCAATGGGACAACTGACTGTCTCAGGGTGTGCTGATAGGGCAGAATTTGACGGGACTGAAGGTGGGGTTGGGAGACTGAAGCATGTCCTTCAATCTGCTTGGGGGAAAAGCTAACCTGTAAAAGTGGCTCTGTGAGTTGAAGACTGTATCTGCACCAGGAGTGTCCTGGCATACACCACCACATACACATTCTGGCCAGTACAGCTAAGTCCAGCACTTCACCAGCCCAGAGCTGGCAGCTGGTTGCATCCAGACTCAAATGTAATAACATAGATTGACCACCTTGCCAAGGTCCTTGCAGGATTCCTGCTTGTGAGGAAACATGGCTCAGGGCTGTTAGTTCTAGAATCACAAAATCTCACTTAGCACAGAGGATCTTTGGGTGGAACTTGGATGAATTTGCTGAGGAGCTGTGCAGAGCACAAATGTGTGTTTGGGAGGTGCCAGGACCGTATGGAGGATATCACAGCTGGATCTGAAATGCTCTTGCTGATTTCATACTCTGGTACAGCCCCTTACGAATCCTTCCTTTTCTCTTCCACCCTCTTTTCTGCTTCTTCCTGGCTTAGTCAACCACGTGACAGAGTAAGTCTGATGTCTTATTTTTTCTCATCCCTTTTCCCTGCCGTTTGCTTGCTGTCGCCCAGCGCGGGACACGGAGCAGCCTTTGTGTGCCGGGCCGAGCCTCGCGGGTGCTCCCGGCCCTGCCCTCTCGCGGCTGCCTGGTCCCCTGCAGCCTCCTGCCTGCCTCTCTTGTGTAGCTGAATTTCTTCCTGTTAGTCCTTCTGTTACCCCGCTAAAGCTGCTTTTTCCCCTTCCTGTGCCTTCCAAGTTTCCTCATTTTATGATGCTCACTGTTGTCTTGAATTCGCCTGCTTTGGGCTTTTCTCCTATATGAGCTTGCCAGCATGAAATGTCCATCACTCGGGGCTTGTGTCTGGAAGTACCAATGTTCAGCCCATCCTCTTGGGATGGGGAACACACTTGGATGTTGCATGATCACGTAAGCAACCTGAAAATTTCCAGCTAAGCTCTGACCTATCTTTTCTGCAGGTTTGCAAAATACTACAAGAATAGTGATGGCACTGAATCACGGACGCTTGTCAAAGCTTATGGCATCCGCTTTGATATCATAGTGTTTGGAAAGGTAGGGTGACAGTTCCTGGAGATCTTGTAGTGAGGGCTTTCAGAGATGCTGAAAAGCATGCTCAGGCTTGTGACTGTCTTCTAGGCAGGAAAATTTGATGTAATTCCTACCATGATTAACATCGGCTCTGGCTTAGCGCTGTTTGGTGTGGTAAGTGACACTGTCTGCACTTGGACTCGATTCTGGATTAGTGCCTCAGTTCTGAGGATCACTGTCTTAAACTCTTTCAATCTCCACTAGGCAACAGTGCTGTGTGACATTGCTGTTCTGTATTGCATGAAGAAGAGATACTACTATCGGGAGAAGAAATACAAATATGTGGAGGATTGTGAACTGGTAAGCATCAATGAAGGCAGGATAAAGGCAGAATTGCTTCCTCCTCTGACTCCACAGAGATTCTGAAACCGGATATAGAAAATCCACATCAAATGGGGATTTTGAACCACAGTTCTAAGGAAACTTTGTCTTCGTCACAGAAGCTAATTTTTACCTCAATGCTATTGCAGGGAAGAGCACTAGAAACAAATATTGTCATGTTTCCTGGGCAACCACTCTTGGAGAGGAAAATATATGTTCGAGAACTTGTCATGCTCCTACTGCACCTCCTTTTTGGGTTGCAGTCATTGGCATTTGCCTTCTAAGAGCTGTAGGGAACAGCCCTGTTCCCATCAAATCCTTCCTTCTTGGCTTTTGGGGTTCCTGCAGTTGTGAAAAACCCATTCAATGGGTTGGTATTTTCTGAGACCAGTGTGCTGACAGCCACAGTTACAATTCCCTCCAGGGTCCAAACGATCTGTTTGGTCAGTAGGATTTAGTTGGTTGCTTGACTGGTGCTGAGGACAGAGCTCAGCTCTGCAGCCCTGTGCTTGGTGGGAAGTGTGGCTGCAGAGGGCAGATTTCTCAATTCAAAACTCTTTGTGCCACTGGAAAAGTAAAGTCTGAGTGAGAGGAAGTAGCTTGCCTGTGCAAAGGATTTTATGTGATTGGAAGGGGGAGAAGGAAGAGTTTCTGGCAGAGAACTGTAATCTCTGATCCTTGCAGGGAGTTGGTGACACATATGGAACAAACTCCTGAGCTCCTTGTTCTGCAGGACCAACTGCTGCCCTAAACCGCTGCTGGGAACATTTCTTGACGCTGCCATGAGACCACTCCCTCTTTGCTGGAAGGAAGTGGGGAACCGAACTGAGAAAGGGACCATCGTCACTACTCTTTACTACTTGGGAGCCAGTCCCAGGGAGAAGAACTGGGTCTGCTTCTTGTCTGTTGTCTTTCCAGGTTATTTGCACTTAGCACAGAGGGAAAATTGTGCTTTATGCCAGATGTCTGCGCTGGCTGAGCCTGGGACAGGCATCATCATTTTGCCACTCCTCCTGTCCCTGAGCTCACTGATAGCAGAGGGCACAGCGGCAACAGGCACAGATTCTGCCTTAGAGTGAACATGGCCACTGCCAGGAGGTGCCTAACCTTGGGACAGCGGCTCCTTGCCGTTGTCATTTTTCTTTCCCTGAANCCTGTCCCTGAGCTCACTGATAGCAGAGGGCACAGCGGCAACAGGCACAGATTCTGCCTTAGAGTGAACATGGCCACTGCCAGGAGGTGCCTAACCTTGGGACAGCGGCTCCTTGCCGTTGTCATTTTTCTTTCCCTGAAGGATTGTGAAGATTAGCTGAGCCTGTACATTGTATTTAATTGGGTCTCCAAGCTCCAGTGGCCACAGACCAAGATAAAGCAGAGTCTGGCTCCATTCTTCTATGTTAAATGGCTTACTGGTTACAGAATTTTTTTTCTGTTTTGTCCAGTTTTTATGCTATTACTTTAAAATTTACTTTAATAAAATACTACCTTCCCTCAGCCCTCTTGAAGTACTGCAAGCTGGGTTTTGATTGTTCATTTCTCCCTACATACCAAGTGTTAGTGGAGGGCTATCAAAGCCAGGGTTCTGTGGGCTTTGCCTCTTGATTCTCCCAGCAGAAGTGCTGCTGCAACTACAGCTGCTCTGCCTTGGTTCTCCTGGCACCTTGTCCATGTCTGTTGCCTTAAACCCTCTCCAAGGAAAAAGACTTGTAAGTCAGAGGCCAAGATCTTAGGGTCTTTATCTGAGTGCTAGTACCAACTGCTTGGAAGAACAGATCTGTTATTCCCTGGCACACCTCCTGTGCTTTTCACCACCACACCAACCTCGTGTCTGGGCTGCTGCATTTAATGGGTTTACACGATTTGATTGAAGTGGATTTGTTAGCTTTTATATTCATGGCCTTGAGCACCTCTAGTGATCACACTGACTCACAAAGTCCAGGGCTTCCCTTTCTCTGAACCTTTTCTGGTGTTACCGAGCCCTGGGATCTATTCCACACCTCCAGCATCCTGGCTGCCTTTCTCCAGCAGCACAGTGGGTAAACCGCAGCATTATCATTTTATTTTATTCTTTATGTGCCTGCTGCTGTTGAGCACTAAGTTGTGTCCCAGTTCAAAGAGTGCCCTTCCAGGAGTCAGCTCTCCAGTTTGTGCATGTGAACGCTCAGTTTGGATTATACAGTGGCTCGAGCTGTTGTGGTCTCATCCTAGCCCAAGATCCCCAGTAAAGGGAGAGCACCAGACTTCACTAACATAGGAGAGTGCTTTCAGATTCCTCTTCCAACAACCAAACTCTCACAGCTTGATAAAGACCACACAAAGAGAATAATGGTTCTTGATCAGCTAACTCTCAGTTTGGTTGCATGTCATTTATTTCAACTTGTACAGTGAAGCTTGAACACCTGTGTGGAAAAACACTTAGTAATTGGTTTATTCTTTCTTCTTAGGTAATATAATTTAAAAGTGGTAAATACACAGTATTTAAACTTGATACACCTGATAAAGTTAAATGCATAATAAAGGGGTAGGAGTCAAACACAAGCCTTGGTCATTAAACAAACAGTATAAAAATCAGGAATAGTTCAGGACCTTAGAAAAGAAACAGATCAATTGCCTGATAGGTAAGAGGGGACCACCATGGAAAACTACTCAGATAAGAGGCCTGGTTTCCCCTTAGCACTTTCCTATGTGCTTTCAGAGCCAAAAAGGCTTAGTACCCAGCAATAAGCCCACAGTCAGCACCGGGCTTGCTTGGAAGGAAGGGAGTTGGGGAAATCAAGCTATCGCCCAGTTCCAAGGCACAAGCAAAATGTTCACTTCACTATAAGGAGAAAGCCAGCATTACTACTAAGGAACAGCAGCTGGGGAACTGAGCAGGTTTATATACACAGTACAGCTTCTCTAACAGGTCATGCATTTAGAGAGATCTCCCTCACACGGCCACGCTTTGTGCTTTCAACAGAGCTGACCAACCAGAAAAATCCACATTGCGTTTCTTTCCGAAATGTGCATTTGGCTGCAGCCCCACCAGAGCCTGCCCTGAGGGACACTCGGTTTGGAGAGCTCCTTGGGGGAGTGCTGAGTTTAGCATCCTTTAGAACCAAGCCCGTGCAGGCAGTCAGTGGGATCAGTGGGAGTATCTGAGGCCCAGAGACTGGCTGGGCATCGGTACAGCTGTTGAGAAGCTGCGTTACACCTGGCAGACCTGTTTGGTCAATGTAAACTGTCTCACCTGACAAATCACACCCAGGGATGGGCAGCACAGAGATCTCTACAACACACCTCTAACAAACACACCACACACATTATTAAGCACTACCTACAAAGAATTGGATCCCCTAGCTTTTTAAATTATTTTTTTTTTGGCAGATCAAGTCCATTTGCAGGGTTACAGAACCAGGCTGCCCACTCACACACATTTCCACAATGAAAAGTCCTGTGTAGGGGGAGCAGGCAGCTGTAGTAGTGCTGCCCCCGAGTTACCTGTTTGGTTTTCCCATAGCTGAAGCTGCAGGGCTTTGGCATAGCCTCGGACTAAAATGGGAGGAAAACAGTGCGTGTCTTATGGCTCCAAACTCCATAGTATTGCTCCTAAACCACCAACTGTCCTCACTGGCTTTGGAGAGAGGCCAGCAGCACAATGCTTCCATAATAAATTGCAATTGAGGGGGAACATCGCTTCAAGGGATCAAAAGATGTAAGGGTCAGTTTGGGTAGGCATCTGCACCCTTGCTAATGCTGTCCTGGCTTTAACAAAAACCAGTCTTAACCAGGAATTACCAGGCCAGGTCTGACTGCAGCAGGGCCAAGGACCTCAGCACGCTGCTGCTTGTGCTGCCCAGGATAAAATAAAGGAAGACAAGGGAACAGTCACTTTCTAAAGGCAGGGCATCCATGGCCAGGGTTAACAGGCAGAGATCTTACCATTAATCAAGACACTTGGCAGTCTCCTAGTGCCTTCTTCCTGAGGGCAAATAATTACACCTTATCAGTCCCTCACAAGCTTGGGAGACTCAAATCCTCCTTCTCTGTCAGGTACATCAAATGCCTTGTTCAAGGTCACACAACCACATCAGACTGAGAAAGGAAAAAAATCAGACCTTTTCCCCCC
>VYZR01123909.1:0-18317 GCA_013400675.1 Oxylabes madagascariensis
TGCCTACACTTACCCATAAATACCCTGTTTCCATACTAATACCTGGGGTTTTTTAAGGCTAATATTTACTTGTTATTGGTAACTGATGATATGGCCTTACAAAGCCGTTGTGTGGTGGCTAGAAATCATGAAACTGTCTTTAAAAAATTTCATAATTTTGTTTCATTTCTGAGCCTTTATTTCTCAGTTTTTCAGGGCTTTTTTTCCACAGAACTTGAACTTGATGGTGCTTTTTTCAAATTGCTCCAGGCTTCCCACCTAGTCCTACCATTGTAGCATTTGGTGCTATAAAAGCTGATGGTGTCCTGAATGCAATGCTGGGAGACCAAGAAATTTAAGACACCTCACTCATTAGGCACTTCTGGGAATTTTAGACCATACTGTCTCCTTTTTATACTGATGCACCCCAGTGCTGTCTCAGTTGGAAAAGAAGATTAATGCTTAACATGAACTTTTGCTTTGTTCAGAACCTCCAAAGATTCGTCTACCAAGACACTTAAAACAAACCTATACTCGAAGAGTTGGAGAAACTGTGAATCTTGTTATTCCTTTCCAGGTAAGAACTAAAAACATGGAGAGAAAAATTCACTTTTTATTTTCCCCCTTTTTTTAATACTGCTGCTTTTTAACTGATTTCTCAGTAACTTTGGCCAATGAGCTAACTTAAGCAGATGTGGAAGCACTCTGAAGTACAGAGGTGCTTGAAAGTTTTTGGTTTGATGTCTCAAACAAATTATGTTCTGCCAAGTAATGGATTGGGTAATTTGCTCAGGCACACTGATTGGTCATCTGTCATCCAAAGGACACTTACAAATCTTCACAGTAGACATTGCACATGAGATAATTGTTAGCACAATGCAAAGTGGTTGCACTGGAAGCAGATAAATTTGGTTATCAAGAGTGAAACAGTAGCATTTAATAACTTCCTTCTCATGAGAGAGGAAAAGTGAGGGGAAGAGCAGGCAGACTGCAACTGTTAAATCCTTGAGATCACAACTGTAATATGAGTATTTCTAAACTATGTAGCATGTTTTCCCACAGTGTCGTGGGACAACTTCATTCCCATATCTTCTAAACAGCACCTGCCTCTCTCCTTGCAGAGTCCTTCTTCTGAATAAAAGAATTATGGCAGATTTCATTTCCATTTCATATCTGCATATTTTAAGATACTGGGTGCTCAGCTTCACAGAGGCCGTTAAAAGCCTCATAAAAGCTTGATCAGCAAATACATTGCAAGATATATTTCACTTGAGAAACTAAAGGAATATTCTATGGTTATTCTCTAAGAGAAGGTGTTCAAAATGGTGTGAGATTAGCCTTTTCAGACAGCATCTGCAAACTGTTTGCCTGTGGAAGGTAAATCCCAGGGACAAGCAGGTGAAATTCACTCTACTTTAAGCACCTATATTGGGCACTCAGACACACAAAAAATGGCACACAAAAGAGATCAATCGAGCCTTCCTAACAGCTATTACAACTTCCTTTGCAATGAAAGAAGACATTTTAGGATCCCTGGGGGTTAAATCTATTACTTTCTTCTTTCATGGGCAGTGTAGAGAATGTAAGCATTTCCAGAGTGAAATACTTTGTTCTATATTTTCTGTGGGTTCTGTTTTCTATTTTTTCTTCCTTTTCTTTCAAAAAACTGGAAATTATTTGTCAAATTTAGCCAGAAAGATAATTTCTGTCCAATATAGCTAGAAATTGCAAATATTTTCAGTCTCCTGGGGGAAAAAAAAAAAGAAATAAAGTAATACTTTAGGTGAATTGGTATGATTGCATCTCTAAATGGTGTATAATTGTAAAAATAATTCTGTTTCTTTCAGGGCAGTTTTTATTTCCTGTTTGGGAAAAATGGAAAATATGTTTTCTTCTCTTCCCTTTTCTCACCAAAAAAATCATACAAAAATTGTTTCCTGACTCCTTGCAGGGAAAACCAAGAGCAAAAGTATCATGGCAGAAAAACGGTTCTCCAATCGACAAGAATGACATCAACATCCGCAACACCGAGAACGACACCATCATCTTCATCCGAAAGGCAGAACGGGGGCACTCCGGGGAGTACGACATGAAAGTGGAGGTGGAAAACTTGGTGGACAAAGCTACGATAGATATTCAGATTGTTGGTATGTTTGGAGAAACAGAAATAAATCCAGCTGTTCCAAGGCTACGGGAAAATGGGAATCCTAACATCTTTCTTGGCAGTGGTATCTCTCCATGTCCAATTACTTGGCTGTAGATTTGTGGTCTCTCCAGAAACCTCCATACACCATAGCATTGTTGGAATGTGTCAGTCTCTCGTTTTCACTGTTAAGCCCCTCATGTTCTTGTCTATCCAGGATGCAAGATTTTTCCTGTGGAGTGGTACCCATAGGCAGAAATGGTAGCAAATTCATAGTAAGTTTGTCACAAACAAAGTATGGAAGAAATCCTAAATGCTGAAAGTACATGAAGGTAGGAAAGACAGACAAGAAAACACATTTACTTTTTGTTTTTACAATCTATTTCTTTACATAATAGGCAAAACTGGCAGCACAACTTTAACTATTANGCTTAAAATTATATAGGTGGACAAAGCACTCATTTATCAGCATTCAAAAAATTTCTAAAGGACTCTCTAAAAACTCTAAAAATCTCTTTTTCACTATAACTAAAGCCTAGAAATGGAAATATTTTCAAATTATTCCAAAGAGGAGGACTTAAAATGAAAAGATAGGTGGATTTGAGAGAAGTACTTTTGCGTTTTTCCTTTGCCTCAGGAGAGAAAATAAAGCCTTAAAATATTAATTCTGAATTTAGTAGGCTGCTACCAGAACAGAAGTATACCATTGCTGCTGTTTTCAAACCTGCAATGTCACACTGTGTAAGTCATTGTCATTCCTTATTATCCATGGCAAAACAGCCCATAGGTAACTCTGAAACCACTCTTAGATTCACAGATTAAAAGTGCAATACAGAAATATTTATTATTTTCATTAAACTAACAAAAATTTTACACATTCTTAAAAGACAGCAGTCAGATTTAACATCTACTGCAAATTTAAACACTGGAAATTAGGGCAGTATTTTGGGAGCTGCCTTCTCCAAGAAAATCTTTCGCTGTCCCATCCCATCCCCCACATTAATATGTTGATCTCCTTCATGGTCTGATCAATTCATTCTTCCTATAACACTGTTTTCCTTCCCATCCTTCTTTTTTTTTTTTTTTCTCCCTCTCTTGAGACTGTAAGAAGATATGGTCTCTGGCATGTGATCAGAAAAATGTCCCCTCTAAATTACTGTGATAAGGAGAAAGTAACAATAGCAAGCAGCATCTAGGGTTCAGTGTGACATGGATCATTCAGATCACTTTCCTCACAGTATCTGTGGTGGCACATTTTGCAATTCTGGCACAGCTGGTCTTCTACAAAAAACTGTTTTCCCAAAGGAACTTTGGTTCTTAAAGTTGAGCAAATATAAATGCAAACTGTGATACAGGGAACTCAGCACAAGTTCATCTTTAGAAAAGGAAGGAAACTTTAGGGCAGAGTAAAAAAAAAGTAAAAACATTGCTGTGGTCATGTTGCACTTCATATAAATTGCATTTTTAACATTAACCTCTTCCATCTCAGAGTGTTGTTTAGGTATTGTGTAATAGGACAGAATTCAAAAGTGCCGGTACTGCTGCAAGACTAAAGCACTAAAACCCACTTGCCCATCTCAACCTTTAGATATCAGAGGACCACCAGCACAGAACTACATTTCTCATGAACATTCAGCCTGTGATAGAGAGGGGAGATTAGTGCAGTGGCCTCTTGTGAGTGCATATTACTGCAGAACAGCACACGCTATTGCCTTCCCCACAGGAATGCAGTTTTGTTATCTGCAACTGTACTTTCTCTGTCAGCAGGGCAGATTAGGAATGAGGGAGCCTGCCTTGCTCTCACAACACAACTCTGTAATACTGCAGTTGCTAAAATGAGCCCTTCCAGCTGCCTGTGTAACAATTCAGTAGAGCTCACTTTCCATTCGGCCTTCACTGCTCAGCAGTGAGCTCTGCAGTACTGCCCTTATTACTCATTTCATTATTAATTATTGTTAGCTGTATCCTCTTTGAAGTAGAACCTACCCCCAGAAGCTTGGTGATTCTTGCAGTGGATGTCTGGGAGGTGCAGGGTGCTGGTGGGGAGCTCACCCTGTGTGTCTGTGCCTTTCAGGAGTGGTTCACCGTCATCGAGCACTACCACCGCACCAGCGCCACCATCAACGAGCTGGTCATAGGCAACGAGTACTACTTCAGGGTCTTCGCTGAGAACATGTGCGGCCTCAGTGAGGATGCAACCATGACCAAAGAGAGTGCTTTGATTGCAAAGGATGGTTAGTTAATTATCCATGCTTCGTCAAGGGGGAAGGGGGTGCTCAGAGGCTGGAAGGTGACTAGAGGTATAGGCCATCTCTCTAAAGCATTCAGAGACACTCCCAGCCCCAAGGCCAGGTACAACAACCAGGGCATTTCCTATTCAGACTTCTTGGTTTGTCCACATAGCTCATAGTCACTGCTTTTAATCAGGAGTGGGACATTTCTCCCAGGTTCTGAGATTTTCTGTGGTCTTGGATCTCAGACTCACATCACCAGTAGCACATATGCATTGACAAGAGCTGAAGAGGAATAAAGCAGCTGTTCTGTTAGAAGCAGTGGGTCACTGCCCTCCACTGGAGACTTGGCATCAGCTGAGCAGGCGCTCCTGTTGCATTTCAGGCAGGATGCAACAGAAAAGCATAACCCCTGCTTCACATCTCTTGAGGGTGGGGTTGGGAAAATTCTGATTCTGCAGTCAAAAATCCTGACATTTCAGAAGATGTCCATTGGAAATGGCACTGTAAACTTAAAAATCACAAAACATTCCTATGGAAAGGAAATTCTAAAAACAAATAGCTT
Organism: Oxylabes madagascariensis; assembly: GCA_013400675.1. Taxonomy (NCBI): domain Eukaryota; kingdom Metazoa; phylum Chordata; class Aves; order Passeriformes; family Timaliidae; genus Oxylabes; species Oxylabes madagascariensis. The sequence goes on from VYZR01123909.1 coordinate 4,919, forward strand.
ACAGGAAGAAAATCAAAACAGTTTGTCTGAAAGGAAGACATGACATGACTGCCATGATGCAGAGGACAGACAACCTGCACAACACACACAGCCAGGCTCAAAGACTCTGGAGTCATGAACAAGAAAATGGCTCTAGGAATTCTTTTTCTGCACTGCTTACTTGCCCTTCCCATGAGAGCAAGTATCAGGTCTAAGCTGCAGTGAAGTCAGTATGAGAGCTTGGATCAGCTTTCCGTGAAGCAAAGCTGCTTAATGATACCTGCACACAGGAATAGATGTCTGTCTGTCCGGCCACTTTAAATGCCAGCCGAGTGTGTGGCTGAAGAGGATTTATTGGTGGCTATCTCCATTACAGAGTGGGGATAAACTAGCAGTGAGAAAATACATTTTACTACCATGTTTTCCTTGTTCAGAAACTGCATCTATTCAGGTATCTGTATTGTCAGTGTACTCTTTGAAGCAGAAAGAAAAATGGATTTTCAGATACAGAGACAGTTTATAATCAGAACAAACTGTAAAAAATAATTGCTAGCAGAGTGAACAAGGCTTGCCAAAGACAGGCTTCCTGCAGTACACGGGTCAGGATCCATCCTGCTCTGTAGCATGCAGGGCATGCAGGCACAGACGTGGAATAAACATTATTGCTTTGTGTACCACCTACACAGGAAACAAAGAGAAGCTCTCAGACTTCAATGCCATAGCCTGACCAAGGACTATAGTCACTCTGCAGACCCACCTCCAACCTCCCCTACAAGTGCAGTTACTGGAGTCACGTTGGTACCTAAAGTAGTGCAGATCAGAACTGACTCTCTGTAGCCATTTAATGCGCTTGGGAGTTGAGCTACCTGCCAACGCTCTTTTTATAAATGTTTAATTTTCACTTCATAGGTAAAGTCTACAAATACCCAGTTTACGATGACTTTGACTTCAGCGAGCGGCCGCTGTTCACTCAGCCCCTGGTGAACACGTTTGCTGTAGCTGGTTACAATGCCACCCTGAACTGCAGCGTCCGGGGCAACCCCAAGGTACAGCGCAGCTCTGACAGCAGTGCTTAAAACACGAGGGAGTTTAATCTGACAATAAAAATTAAATGCCACTTTTACCATTTAACTCAGGAGCCAGGCTGAAGGCAAACAGACAGGTGTGGGTTCTAAAGAATAGAAAAATAAAGGAGCTGCTTACCTGTGCTACAGGCACTAGAATAGTTAATGCACAGATAACTCAGTGAAGGGGCAGAACCTCAGGAAAAGGCTGGGCTTCACTGGGACTCTCACTGACAACAGCTGTACAGTTAATATATCAGCAACAGTTGTTACTAAAATAAAACCATAATTATTCTATAAAGAGCTAATTATTCTCTAAGTAAGCACATTGCAGGAATGCTCTGGGTGCCACGTTGTTTCTCAGACCCACTGCACGATGTGTCTTGCAGTTTCTTTTGAATTGTGTCTTTTTGAGATCTTTTTTCTGGTGTGAGAAAGTGAACTGGCCTAGTAAAATGAGAAATCCAGAGTGCTGTTCACCCTTCACCTTCACAGTTTCTGACTGTGCAAATTACTGTGGAAAAATATGTTTTTCCTATTTACTTAGAGTAATTGGATGTCAAAAGCTGATGATCAGGTGTTTCTTATCATTACACAGTCCTTGTATTGATAACAGGCTTGTACTTACAACTTTAATTAGGTGATAAGAGCTGCACTGAAAAAAAAGTGCTAAAAACCGGATGTATGATGCAGCCAATACTTATCTTTGAGTTAAGATTTACAGTTTCCTTTGTATCATTACTCCATCTATTTTTATCATTTCTGATTACTCAGCTTTAACTGAACACCATAAAACAGGGGATAAAGTATTTCAGTTCACAGGTTTGTGCATTTAGGCTTTCTTTTTNACCGGATGTATGATGCAGCCAATACTTATCTTTGAGTTAAGATTTACAGTTTCCTTTGTATCATTACTCCATCTATTTTTATCATTTCTGATTACTCAGCTTTAACTGAACACCATAAAACAGGGGATAAAGTATTTCAGTTCAAGGTTTGTGCATTTAGGCTTTCTTTTTTGTTTTTGTTTGTTTGTTGGGGGTTGCTTGTTTGTCTGTTTTTACCACAGCCCAAAATAACCTGGATGAAAAACAAAGTGCTCATAATGAATGACCCAAGGTACCGGATGTTCAGCAACCAAGGTGTCTGTACCTTGGAGATCCGCAAACCCAGCCCCTATGATGGAGGCACTTACACCTGCCGAGCAGTCAATGAACTGGGAGAGGCAGAAGTGGACTGTAAACTGGAAGTAAGAGGTAAGGGCTTTTAAACATTGCAAACACCCTCTTTGCCTGAGCACTGACTACAGAGCTGAAAGGATGCAAGGCAAATGCAAAAGGTAGTTCAACTTTCCTGGATTAAATCAATAGCTCTGTTAGGATAAAATAATATTGGTTGCTTTCATTCGTTTTGTTTCCCTTCATGGATAATTTTTATGAATTTCAGGTAGATTAGAATTAACTGGGATACCATGAATGGCAACAGGACTTGGATAGGACAGCTAATGAAAAATCTCAGGACCATATTTTTCAAAATTACTTACTAGGAAAAGATAGGGTAATATTTAGATGGACTAATTCACACCAAAGGCTTACTTTCAACTGTGGAATAAACTAAGTGTTTCTTTAAAAATTATTCTGGGGCTATAAGTAAGGAAAACTGCCTAAAGCCAGCTGACAGGAAGTGTCTAACTAAGGATTTCAGGAATATGACATCAATATGGCTTCAATTACATTACTTTCATCATGCTAGTCTATAATGAAATCCACATTTAAATTTTTTATGGATTGCATTGTGTTTATTTTGCATTTCAATTTCCATTTTCTGTATTTTCTGATGAATCTTGTCCAACAGCTCAGATTTACCAGCAAGAAGTCATTTCAATAAATGTTTGGTCTATGTTGAGTTTAAGACTTAAATAATGTAATAAAAATATGCATAATGTACTTCTTAGTTTTTATTTTTTGTTTTTAAGATACTGTCTTTAAAAGGTGATGTCCTCATCCTGGAAGTAAGATTGTTTTCCTTAATCACAAGCAAACTTTCTACTTCACAGCATAACAGAAGCCCTCAACACCTGAGAAAGTTGCTTTGTCTATTTTTATACTGAAAAGCCAAGTTATGTTGTAAAGTGAACACAGCAGCTGAAGCTCAGCAAACCAGGATAGGCTCAGGGTTTGCTGCAGGCAAATATAGCAAATTACTCTTAAACAGACAGAATACAAAGACATCCTTACATCTTATTTCTTTCTTCTATTGACTAACATGTTGATTTATCATCCTCTTAAGTTCCCCAGCCTGTTTGTTCATGTAGGAGGGCTCCCCAGATGACTGCTCACCATGCTGACACAGAGCAGAGACCGGCGGATTTCTGACTCACTGCAAATGAATTGCAGTGTGTGTGTGTGCGTGTGTGTGTGTTCATATCTACAGCTTTAAACTGGTTCAACTTTATTCCAGCAAGTAACTATCAAGGTCTGGATTTGTAAGATGATGAGATAGAGTTGACTGTTGTCTGAATAAGACTAACAGGCTCAAGGCTCTGCAGCCTATTGGGTGAACGTACAAGCTATGGTGCTATTACTACAGGTACTAGATAGGACTTACTAGTAAGTCCTGCTAGAGGGCTCTATGCCATGAAAGAGTATTGTAGCAAGCTATGTTTCCTTATGCTGGCTAGAATTGCTTTTAGCCATCCATCTCTGACATATTGGAGAACTTAAATTATTGTGCCTATATAAATGCTCAGCCCCAAAAGTATCTGAACAGCCTAGGACTTCAGAGTGTGCATAATACTGGAACAACTGACTAGTTAGGAATACTCTGGTTATGAATACTATCAGTATGCTACAATTTTCTACATTTTTAGCTATTTCCTTACACTATTTTAGGTGTAAAATTAACCCCCTTAGTTGTTGCTAAATGTAATGCTCGTTTCCCGAAAACATTTTAGTGATACTTATAAGCACAATTAAAATAATAAAAACTTATTCTGTCCTCATAAGAGGTTTTTCATGTACTGACGTTATTTCAGACAATCTTTTGTTCTTTGGTTTTAAGGTTTCCTGAGTGAATTTAAAGATGGAAATTATGTGACCTACTCAGTACAATTGCATATATTGTGGCTTTTTTTTGTAAATATGTTTGTGTAAAAAGTCATGTAATAGATGACTCTCTCTCATCTGTCTTGAAAGACAACAACACATGCAGAATCTCATTACAAAAAATACCATATATATCTTCTGAGTTTGTTGAAGTAGATCACTAAATTTGGCTCTAAATCTCCCATTACAAGCACTAAAGAACTGATTCCCTATCAGCTTCATGGAGGTCGATGAAAAGAATTAGATAAGGTGCTGTGCTTCTTTTATCACGGGAAAAACAGCTTTGGAGAACCTTATCTTAGAAGTGAAATAAAGGTTGGTGACTCTAATAATAACTTGGTGATAGCAAAGTTGCTGTATAAGAATTTTTTTTTATAAAAGGTGTTAAGATCAACTGGGAACAATTTCAAATGTGAATAAATACCACTATAAATATTCTAATTCTGCAGTGATCTATCATGGAGTAATTAACCCAGGAGAACCACTCAGCTTGGCGGGGGATAATCAGGTTTATAATGCGCGTACTCCTCTGGACATTCCATTTCATTCCCACCCTCTCTTTCCACATGCAAACGCATTTTCTGCATGCAAAGTGTGTATTTCTTTGCTTTTTTAGATTAAACTAGCTAGAGTCTCATGGCATAGATTGTCTATGTCACATGAGCAAAGAAGGCCAAATTAATCAAGACGATATCCAATCATATGGGCATTTAGTATCAGAATTACTAAGGTTTTAGACATATTTCATAAAAGTAGATGTATCTATAAAGAATCTATTTAATGACTGTGAATATGTTTGACCACAACACTTAGATCTTTTCCACAGAAAGAAATACTCATTTCAAAGAAAACAGCTCTCAGTTAGTTTGTAGAATTATTGAAAGACCAGAAGTATCATAAAGTCATTTACTGCACTAAAAGGCATTCTTTATAACAGAGTACTCTTTGGTTACAAATTAGTGCTAAGAATGATAATCCATGCCTGAACTTAACCTACCATTTCTAAGGATGGAATCTTGATTCAATTACTTACAAGCAGAAAATTTTACTTCATTTACTTCATTTCTTCTAGAGCTTATTTTACATTCAAGTTCATTTGGGTTCAGAAAATTTGACTCTTTCTACAAAATGTCTCTTTCCTTGCAATCTTGCCCAGATTCAGAATATTAACAGTGCAGTTGTAAAATGACAGTGATGCCCAGAAACTGGTCTGCAATATATTATGCATCCAGACTTACAATTTCAGTCCTAAAACACGTTAGGAGATCAGAGTGGATAATGTTTCTGCAGCTTTTGAAGTATTGGGGTATTTTTTTTAAAAGGCTACAATAGGTAAAAAGTTTAGTGCTTTTATAGACATACACATAGATAAATGTATATATATGGGTGTTTTATAGAGTCAAAATGTTTAATTAAAGGTAAGGGTTCCTACAGAGTAAATAGCATGCTTTAGTAACGTAAATGTGGATATATGACAAAGTACATACTTTAGTGCACAGGTATGTAATTAGTCTGTACTTGATTATTTTGCCTTACAGAGTTTCAACATATATATATATATGCTTCAGTGTTATGTGTGTGCCTTTTTGTTCCCGTGGTGGAAAATACTATACATATATATATATATGTGTTAGCTTCTTTGAAGCTACATTTTGGAAACTTTTATCATAAATATAATTTGGTTCCAATCTATACTTTAGACTAATTAGAGGTTTTTATAGTTACTTGTACCTATTAATCTAGCTTTTTTATATTAATGATAAATTTGAAGTGGAACTGGATCCCTACCTTTTACTCTTCATGTGCTCCTATTCCCACATATTTTACATGACTAAGGATTAAATTATCACCTTGACATAATTGTAATAATAATTTCACTCAACATTTTCTCTCCACTTTTGTGTTTGCAATTAAATTGTTACTTCTCTTTCTCTCTCTCCCTTAGTTACACAGTAAGGATTTTTGAATGTATATTGTCATCTAAGGTAAGCTTTCATATGGTTCATGCATATGAAGCTTATGTCTGTTTATACGTCATACAATGTCTGCCTAGTATGGCATGATTTTCATTATGTCACTTAATGAAAATGTCTTTGTAAGTTAGCAACATGATGGTTTTAAGGCATATAAATTCAGATTTTAGTGATTGCTGGTTACAGTAATTCTTAGTAGTACATCCCATGTCTTCTAATGGTGCGTGTTTCAATGGAATTTAACAGTGCATGACTTAGCATGATTAATTAGCATGAATAAAATGCAAGTAATAAAAAGAGCATTATGTATTTTCAGCAAGTTATTTTTTATAGGAATATGCCTCTACATAAACAAAACAGTTATTCCAGCGTTAACTTCTTTTAAAAATGAATGATTCGTAGCACAACTTGCACTCCATGAGCTGAAAGAATGCCATAAAGCATGCTTTTTTTTTTTTCCTGTATTGTGCATCTACCTAAGGTTGGGAGCAAAATGTTCTGCCACAATGATGATATTAAATGAGACAGCACAGTCTCATAATCACTAGTAATTAATAGCATTTTAATTGAATAATCCTTGTGTTAATAAAGGTTATAAGTTCTTAAAAATCTGTACTCGGCATAAATGTTGTATGTAAGTATCAGCTCAACTGCATTTAGCTGAAGCATTCAGAGAGTGTTATCTTCACCATGGCAATGTACTTTTGCTTTAAAGCTTTTGGTGTGTTCCAGAAAAAGCTCAGAAGGTAAGTGCAGCTATCAGTGGGTGGTTTGCAACTTGCAGAACACAACATTCATGCAGATTTGTAAAGGGAATAGTAATGGTATATAGCTTTCTTAAAGCAATTTACACTCTTTGTCTGGAGAAAGGGCAGATTATGAAGTTTTTAGCAAAATATTTATCTTTTTCCCACTCTTTCTTCCAAACATCCTTTGATTTCAGTGAAACTAACAGCAATACTCGTGTTTCATTTCCATGGCTTTTATTTCAGTGGCATGGGGCATCCACAACCTCTATGGGCAACGTGTGCCAGGGCCCCACCACCTTCACAGTAAAGAATGTCTTCTTTGCATCTAATCTATACCCACCCTTTTCCAGTTTGAAGCCACCACCCCTTGTCCTATCACAACAGGCCCTTGTAAAAAGTCCCTCTCCAGCTCTCTTTTAAGTTCCCTTTAGGTACTGGAAGGTGCTCTGAGGTCTCCCTGGAGCCTTCCCTTCCCCAGGCTGAACAACACCAACAAAAAGTGAAATTTTGAAGTGAATTTAAAAGCAAATCCAAAATGATTCCTCAGACTTCCCCAGCAGATGAAAATTTCAGCTTTCATCATCTCTCCCTCTGGAGACTGTATTTGAAATCCTGGCGCTTTTTTATATGATTCTTTCATGTATGTCATCTCTACTTGTTATTTTCAAGCAACATGGTAAATATTTTGCTAAATACCTAGAAACCATTTTAAGACCCAAAACTATAATAAATTGAATATCTCTGCATGTTTTCCACAACTCATCCTGGTCAGTGTTTTCTACATTGTTCCCCCTGCACTGACTTCCATCTCTGGCCATACTCCACCCAGCGCGATGGAAAGCCAGGAGAGTTATTTGAAGTGAAGCTTATCATAAACTATTGCATGTGGTTAGATAAATGACTGAATATATGATACCCTAGAAATGAAATTCATCCTGCACAAGAGAACAGGAAAGGTCTGTATAGTACCAATTAAATAATGGTTGGATGTCATACTGGACTTTTGAGCAGGGCTGAATTTTACCACACCTCAAAGTATGTAATAGGGACTAACTAAAACTTGTCACTTATGCCAGAGAATAAACATGCAAAGCCATTGCTCCAGGGACCTTCAACCTGAAGATTACCTGTTTTCCTTGCTTGTAGGTGGGCTTTCATTCTTCAAGCTATTAATGGATGGAGTGCCTCCGCATATCATTGACTCGTATATGCGTGAAGTGCAGGCAGACAAAAATGAAGGGAAGTGAGAGTCCGTCCACAGTGCTTCCTCCCACTGCACTCGAAGCTGGTAGCAGAATGACAACATTTTAGTCCTTGCAACAACAGAATAACATGTGCGGTGGGGGATTTTATGACTTTTTTTTTTCTTAATTGTCCTTTTGTTTTCCCTACCTGCTCTTACTGAAAAGAAAGAATACGCATGGATTGCTTTGAGGTTGAAATGAAATGAACTGAAGACAACACACGTTTTGTAATGTTCGGCTTTATTTTCTGTTTGATATCATGTTCTGTTTTTTAATGAGGAAAGAGGGGAAGCTGTGTAACAAGCATAAGGAGGCAGTCAGTCTGTACTCAGTGGTACAAAGCATATCTTTCTCAGACTGGAAGTACATGGATTAGTCAGTAGATGTGCAATAAGATCCTTGGAAAACATACCTCTGATAATGTATCTTATTCACCTGAGAATTGTTTAACAGAATATGGTTTTATTATAATGTAACTAATGCATATGTAATTAATGATCATTTAAGCTGAACATATCTTCCTATAGAGGTTTTGATTTCCTAAATCCCACCCATTGGTCTCTCAACTTAACTGAAATAGTTTTATTTAATGTACAATAAACATGAAGTGTTTAAGATCTATTAAGTTCTTGTTTACTTTTTTTTTTTTCTGTCTCGTTTTACCATATTTCTTGTTTTATTTCCACTTACAATAAAGCGGGAACTTGTGCCCACCACATGGAGTGGAAAACAGTATCAGCAGTCACCTAACCCAGTGGGCTTACACCTTAAGACACGACACAGAATGTGAGTGGAGATAAATGCTCCAGATACATGCAATTTTTTATCTATGCGTTTTCAATATTTTAAATGTGATAAATGCCAACCACGATGGCTTTCACCATTCTGGATCCACTCCCTTTCCCCAGCAATTCATGGAGCTCTTGTAGCTATGACATCAGAAAAGGGACATAGCACTGGTGAGTCCACTGTGCGTGGCAAAAGTGCCTAAGATAAGGTAGAATGGCTACATTTCTTCTCCAACTCCAGCATCATTAACCTCCAAGTTCTTTAGCAGAGGGGGTGATTGTCNTCTGTCTCGTTTTACCATATTTCTTGTTTTATTTCCACTTACAATAAAGCGGGAACTTGTGCCCACCACATGGAGTGGAAAACAGTATCAGCAGTCACCTAACCCAGTGGGCTTACACCTTAAGACACGACACAGAATGTGAGTGGAGATAAATGCTCCAGATACATGCAATTTTTTATCTATGCGTTTTCAATATTTTAAATGTGATAAATGCCAACCACGATGGCTTTCACCATTCTGGATCCACTCCCTTTCCCCAGCAATTCATGGAGCTCTTATAGCTATGACATCAGAAAAGGGACATAGCACTGGTGAGTCCACTGTGCGTGGCAAAAGTGCCTAAGATAAGGTAGAATGGCTACATTTCTTCTCCAACTCCAGCATCATTAACCTCCAAGTTCTTTAGGAGAGGGGGTGATTGTCCCTAAGTCTCCAGCAAACCCTGAAGCATGTGAGACACAAGGTCACACGTATTTTGGCCAGGTTGTCAGTTCCCTATTGCCCTGTCATTTATTTACCAGTTCTCACTCTGGCTGTACAAATAGGGCAGGTTATGTGCTCACTGGCTAATGACTGATCTCCATTTAGGGTTTATAAAGATAAAGGCCTACTTCACAAGAGGTTTATTTGATGTCAGTGCATTTTCAAACATTCAGCAGTCAGTAATCATGCAATAATAAAAGAATGTGTTACTCTGAACTGCCACAGCTGAAGTGGTGTTTTTACAGTTGTGCTCTCACTTCTTTTGCTTTGGGGGCCTGAGTGCATTTTCTCACATTGTTCTGTGAATCTTCCTCTGAGAGATTGATAGATAGATAGATAGACAGATAGATAGATAGATTCTTTTTTTTTCTCCCTTCTTTTTATCTTTGTGATTTCTTCTGTAGTGCCATCTGTGCAGGGAAGCAATTCTGCATTCCCAGTGATCCGGGACACCCCCCCCACACCCCACCTGATTTCACCCTGCTCCTGCCAAAATCAATCTTCTCATACACATTCATTTACACCTACACGTGAAAGAAAGCGACACATCTACCAGGAAGAGAATTTCATGCAGGATTAATAATTTCTGTTTATTCTGTATCTCACCTGTGAATTGAGACTCCCTTCATCTATTTTGAAGCACAGAAAGCTGCAGGAGGTTAGTTTGATTAAATGCCATAGAGGTTTAAGCATTTAAGCACATGGCCCTCATTTAAAGTAGTATCAGTCTGTTATAGTCAGAACCAAAAGCTAAAGTTATTGTGAGTTTGTGCTTGTCAGTAAGCCCAAAAATGAGGCACACAGCCATCTGCACTTTGTATGAATAATGTTTACAGCTTCAACCTTACGTTTTTCTGCCTCCTCAGTCTTAATATTCCACACATAATGACCTGGAAGCCAGCATAACCTCAGCTTCTGTGGGCTCTCTGTGGATGGAATTAGCTACTCTAATTTCTCCCAGATGCCAGCGTTGTTAAACGACAAGCTGAACTAAGCTCCTTTTCCTTGTGTGAACACTAAGCGTTGTACTGGGCTGCCCTCAATTCCTCCCCCCTTGCGTGGCCCATCATTTGTCATTGGCCGTCCGGGCTGGGGATGCCGCACGCCCGCAGGAAGCACAGGGCATCAGGCCGTGTGTGGGGCTGAGAGTAGGGGGCGTTAACATGCCCTAAATTCAGACCACACCGAGCAGCCACCACTCTGGATTAAGAGTTAACCGACTTTCAGAGGAATGATTGGATGGCATGGGACAGGACAGGGATTTCTAGTGATTTAAAACAGGAACCTTACCTAGAGAATAATAGAAGGTAAAGTTTAGATTTTATGATACTTTGCCCTATGGGATTCTCCACAGATGATATTTGATGGATGTAATAGTGACCAAATCCACAGAGGAAAATGCTAATGAAATCTGCAGTTAATACCAGCTTAAGAAAATAAAGAGGTACCAAAGACAGCAACTACAGGAAAAGCAACTTAGAGGGAATAGAAGCAGCAGAATATCATGCTGTAAATGTGACACAATGCTCCAAAGGAATTTCTCCAAAGCCACAGGGATTTCCAGGTAATTAGTGAACCTGAAAGAGACCTAGGAGTAAGAGGACAGCAAATACATGTAAACACGTATCAATAGACACACAAAGATGAGTCGAAGTTAATTTCAAAAATTTCATTTATTTTTAATGTAGCACGAGGAAAATATTTGGTCTTCTCTATGCTTCTATTTGCTTTCTCTGCCCATGGAAGGTTATTTGGCAAATGTAGAAATATCGCTCCATTATCAAACTGGTGTATGTGGAGCTTGATACGGGCACTGCAGTTACCCATTTGCATTGAAAGAGCAAGCCTGCCAGCACACTTTTCCCTTACTGAAAGCAATCTCACAAATATAAAGGAGAGGAAGAAAAAAGAGACAAGTAATCTTTAAAAGATTATTTAAATTAGGATATACTGTTAATAAGGTCTTTATGGAGAGTCAGAAATTTTTAAAAGTATTTCTTTTATAAGAAATATTTCGAGCTTCCTGAACTTCCTTTAAGGGGGAAAAAGAAAAGTGTAATATTGGTACCTTTTACAGGGCATTGTGAAGGGACCCTTACTTTATGAAAGTCTTTTGTTGCATTTTGAGATTCTGGGGCAAAAGGCATTCTATTTTAAGCACAGTGTACTTACTGACACTTGACTTTCATGTCCTGCTTTCCTGACTGACAGGTAAAGCTGCTGCTTTGGAAGCAAAACTGTATCCTGAATGCTGAGGAAGCACTGGAAGACTGAACACACTGGACTTAAAATTGTGTGTTCTCTTATTCTATGCTTTGTTGCTGAATACTTTTGAAATTAAAACAACCCCTCCCCAAGCCCAGTGATAAATTCAGTAGGGAATCTGTTTCTTCCTCTAATGTGGCCCTTGCTTTTAATGCCAATTACTTTCGCCTCCACTTCTTTCCTTAGTTTCTCTTTTTTCCTCCAGGTATCCAAAGAGCTTGAGCAATCTCTCCATAAATCCCAGTTCTACCATGTTCATTGACCACAGTGATGCACAGGATATTAAACTAAACAGAGTTTTACCTTCTCCTAAATGTAGTAATTCCAGTAGACTGGGGATCTGACTGGTTGTGAATCTGTCAGATTTCCCTTTTGCCATTCTCTAGTTGGCTGTAATTGAACCTTTCTTTACTATATTATATGTTACCTTCTCTTTTGCTAGCAGTTCCTATCCCCTCTGCTTTGGCCTCTAATGACAATTTCTGCATCATACTGTTTTTAGTGATATGTAAATTAAATCAGCTGATGAATGACGTAGCACTTGGAATGTGCACAGCACATAGAGGGATTTGGAAACCATCATTTAACATGTGTCAAGCATTCCTGACTCTTGCAGTAGAGAAACCTACTCAAACACATAACTTTATCAGTTGAAGTGGATCAACCAACTTCGAATAACAGGAAGTGGCTCTATCCAGGAAATTGTAGTGTCTGGACAGAAAGCTGCACCCTCTGGCTCACAGTGGAGTAACTTTAAAAAAAAGTATTTCTGGTACTCAAAAGATGCCATTGCAGGTTGTATTTTTCACTTTCTACTTCAGCTACATAGCTTTTCCTTGACCTCACTCAGAAACCACACATCTCCCTGGAGATTCAGGGATACATCTAAAATCCTTCACGTGACCAATTCAAATAATTCGATGTGCCACAATTTCTGAAAAGGCGCCATTTGTTTTGAAGCACCCTCTCTAAACAAGTCAAGGTGGTGAAGTAAGTCCCGTCTAACACCGTGTGCAGGTGTTAGACCAGAACTCCCCAGGCAACGGGTCTCCTCCGTGTGGTGGAGGATCCCTGCGTGACACCGTGGGGTCACCTCCCTGCAGGAGCGGCTGCCCTGTCCTGCTGGCTGCAGGGAGGGCACCTGCTGCTCAAACCCTGCCTTAACGCTTTGCTCCAGCAAAAATCCTTCTGACCACCTGCCGCGTGCACCCCCGCCGTGGCCATTACCCGCACAGTAAAACTGGTGAAAGGGAAAGAAGCCGAAGAAGGCAAGCCCGCGGTGAGAGCGGCTCTCGCTCCCGCCGCGGAGATGAGAGGTGCGCGCACGGGCGCATCGCCCCCGGCCAGCGCCGGCCCCGAGCGCCCGCGGCCTGCGGAGGCGGCGGGACGGGCCCTGCTGCCGGGCGCACCCCGCACCGCCGAGGGCTTCCCCGCCGCCCGGGCATCCCCAGCCCCACAGGGCGAGG
>VYZR01123911.1:0-14175 GCA_013400675.1 Oxylabes madagascariensis
AGCTTCTCATAGAAGCCACCCCTCTAGCCTCACCCAGCTACCTAACACCATACAAACCCAATACAGATGTTCAGGTAAAATATTCTCACTAATGCAAACAGTATGTGCATGACCCTTTACAAGATCTCTTTATGTGAGTTTTCAGAGTATCTACTAGCAGAAGATTTAAATATCAATCTTTTTACAAAATCTTACATTTAAATGACTGTGTGCTTGCAGTACTACAATACAAAGCAACTGTAGTGCATTTTTAAATTAGTATAGCCAATTAACAGCATCTTGCTGATGTATTTGACTTATTCAATTTTGTGAATGAAAACTTATGTGGTGGTTGAGAGCTTTTGGAACTGTTGTCACATAAAAAGTTTTACAAAAAAATTATATAAATTATGTACAGTTTTTAATTCCCAAGTGACCTGTTACAAAAGGGAAAATTATTATGCTATTATAACTCTGAGTCAGGAAAGTTCCTGTATAAAATGGTTTAGCTTTTACCAATACTATAAAAATAAGACAGAAAAAAAAAAGGCTTAATTGCAAATAAGGAGAAGGATATTAAATCAGAAAAAAGGGTTCTAAGCTTCTAATTCTACATGTAGAATCCCAATCTTATCTTAACAAAGTCAGTGGGAATTTCAGTATTCAATTCAGTACATCAAAGACTTCACTTTAATTAAATACAAACTTAAAGCAGATACACCCATATAATTGTTAAAACAACGGAACATGTAACTAAATAATGTCACCTGAGATCCACAATCAAGTATAAAGTGATTTCAAAAAGATTTAAGCATTAATTAAGCAGATAACAGACCTCTTTACCCTAGCAGTTTGTGTTGGTTTTGCATTGATTAACATTTAGTGAGGAGGGAAGAAGCCAGTCACAGAAGTGATTTTCTAAGAGAAGCTGCTAACAGCTTCCTCCGTGCCTGACTCAGAGNATTCTTTTGTAAGGCCATAGTGATGGATTCTGATATACTAGAATATCCCTTTAATTCATAGAAACGGTATATGGGGAGATGTGGTAGCCCTTCAGGCTACCCCAAATGATGTGGCTCTCCCCTGCAGAAGGGAGTGATTTGTGAGGCCTCTCAACTGGGGAAAGTCCTGCAGCCTACAGGCTGTCACAATATAGCTCATTTCACCCCAGGGAGTCTCTTGGAGAGACAGCCTTACAGGTAGGGGGAGAAAAGTGATCGTCCCCATGAGCCTTTGCTCTCCCAATGCAAATTGTTCTTTCCCAGTTTGCTGTTACAAATGTCAGTTACTTTGTGTCTAGTTCCTATTGGTCCCAGTTCGTATCCCTGCCCTCAGAGTTACAAATAAAAGCTGAGCTCTCCCTAGCTTCTGGGTTCCTCGGACCCTGAAGACTTCGAATAAGGAGGACTGAGGAGAACAAGAACCTGTCTTGTGTGATCCTTCCCAGCGTCGCCTGACATTCCCTGGAGCAAAGATGCTTCAGCAGCTTCTCACTCCCCCCCCCTTCCTGAGAGTGCCTGTGTGCCTGGTGCTCTGAGTGCCTTGTTAAAGGCACTTCTGCAAGGGAGTCACGGTGCCTCAAAGACCCAGGCGACCGCAGCAGGTGGCGCCTGAATAGGGACCGGTTCTTCAACCATCCCTGCAGAAGCTACTCCTTGCAGCCCCGGCTGCAGGAATTCAAGAAGCCCTCGGGTCTGCTGCTTCCCACTGCGAGCAGTGCCTGCATTTCAGCAGCTGCCCTCCTTTGGGACCCACCGGGAACCCCCTAGTGGAGAAGAGCCAGACCAGTTGAAGAGGTGACCACCCCCCAACCTGCATCTGAGTTGACCATCGCCAACGGGCAAAGCAAGATTGTGAGTTGCTGGTCTTCTAATTCTGTATTGCATTTTGCGATTGGGGTGGAAGGGGAATTTCAAGGATGGGAAATAACATCAGCAAGATTAAGCTCTCCCCATCTGAATGAGGCGTGTCTGTCCCAGTTAAAGAGACCCTAATCTCAGGAAGGTTTAAGTTTAGTAAGGGGGACCTAAAATGTTTTATTCATTGGGGTTTTAAGTATTTTCCTAACACCACTCCTGATATGGCCTTTTCTGATTTGTTTTGGGATGGGGTTGGGGTCCAGTTAAATGTTGTTCAAATGAATGGGGATCTTTCAGTTGCTCAGTTTTTTCCTTTATTTAAGTTGATAATCATTGAACGAGGGAATCAGTTCAAGTGGAAAAGGGGAAAGTTCGGGAAAAGTTTGTGGGCCCCAGTTGACAAATCCTAACCCCCTTTTCTCATCCCCTGTCCCTAACCCCACTTCCCGACCTGAGTGAGGATCAATGGGTGAGACTTGCCACTTGGCATTGGGTTGCTACCGTCTCTCGACCGCCCCCCAACCCTCCTCCTTCCTTCACTTGGGCAGTCCTGGCCAAGCCGCCCAGGATCTTTACATAACCCTTCCTCCCACGCCCACATACCCGAGTTCTATCCCATCCCAAGGTTCTGGTAATAAAGTCTGTAATTGCCAGGATGGCGCCAGCCATGCAGTCAGTTCCACTATCTTATCTCCTTCGACATTAAGCCCATCCGCCCTTGACTCCCAAAATGGTGACCTCTCAGCCAAGGTTCCCGCACAAGCCACTGTGCCACTTCAACGCTCCACCCCTTGCTCCTCCCATTGCGGAGCGCTGGGTGTAACTCCGTCGAGACCCTTCCCTGTCACCGGGTACACCTACCTTTCTGGTTAGACCGCCGGGGCACCTGACACCGCCCCTAGGAATGCCTCCTCAGTCGCTCCCCCCACTTCCAATGGTCCATCCACTTCCGGTTCCGACAGGACTGGAAGTGGAAATGACGGCAACCAGAAGGAGGCCATCTTGGCCTCCCCCCTGGTTCTCCTGAGTAAGCTGCGCATTCTCATTCAGCATCCCCCATCCTCCTCGGAGGAAGGGGACAGTGAGTCCTCGCCCTCAGATATCGAGGACTACTGGGCGAGGACCAAAGGGGAAGCGGCAAAGGATGGTGATAAGGAAATGTCAGCAAAGATTTCCACCTTCCCAGTCATCACCAAACAGGGAAGGCATGGATGGCAGCAGATATGGGAACCTATCCCATATACGCAGTTAAAGGAATTGAGTAAAGCTGCCAAGGAGCATGGTCGGAGTTCCTTCTATTTTAAGCACCTCTTTGAAGCTACCTTCACTGCTTGCTCAATGCTGCCACCCGACATCAAAAACATCATGGGGTGTTTCCTCTCCCCAGTGGAGATGATGCTGTGGGAAAGGCAATGGAAGAAGCAATCGAACATCATTGTTACTAAATACGCCAATGATCCCGCAAAACCAAATTTAATACTAGAACAATTATGCGGTGAAGGTAACTTCATCAGACCATCAGAACAGTTAAATATACCAGAGTGTGCTCTTCATGAGGTCTCTGTGGCTACTAAAACTGCTCTACAATTATCGCCTGCTGAGTCTCTGCCCACCCAAAACTTTACTAGCATTAAGCAAGCCCCTGACAGATCCTTTATTAAGTTTGTTGATAGGCTTAAGGCAGCCCTTGAAAAACAGACAGAGAGCTCAGAGGCAAGAAAAGAAATTCTTGTAAAGCTTGCTATGCTAAATGCCAACAAGTCCACTAAAGAAATTTTACGCTCATTGCCCCTCAAGCCAGAACCAACAACCGACCAGATGGTTGACGTAACTGTAAATATGTCTCTGCAGAAAACCCAGTAACCCAAGCAGTTGCAAAAGGCGCGGCAGAAGGGGTTTCACAGGCTTTTGCAGTAGTGGCCACACAAGACAGACCAACATGTTTCAACTGTGGGAAACCTGGCCACTTAAAGAGAGACAGCCGCAGCTTTCCTGCAGGAATTGATGATAAGCGGAGAGACCATCGGTGGCTGTTGCAAAATCCAACCACCCTGGGGAAGCCGGGAAACTGGCAGCAGAGCACAGGACAGCCCCGCGTGACGACAACAAATCACCAGCTGGCTTGCCGTGTCATCACACCCCACAACCGCGATTCTCATGCAGGACCAAGCCGCTTCCAACGTCAACCAACACGCGAGGATTCTACGAAGACCAATGGCCCCCATCATACCTCACCCAAGTCTCCGTGGGAATCCAGCGTGAGTTGGTAAACTCACTCTTGATTACACTGCCAGACAATCAAGTTTGTAGGATCCCTACCAGAAAGGCAGCACCTATTTATGGATCTGTTGACGTTTTAATCATCCAACATCCACAGTTTTTAGGGGATGAATTCTTTATTTACCCTGAGGTGATAACACCCGAACCAGGAGACGAGATCTACATCTCTGTCTCTTGTAAAGACCCTCCAGCATTTCTCCATTATGGAATCGCTCTGGCACAGGTATTTTTGATTCCGCCAGACTACCCACCAGAGATGCCACTCAACCCACAGGTGATGTGGACAGCCATCCTTGGAGAGGACAAACCTATTAAGGTCTGTGAACTATTAAGCCAAGGCCAAAACCATCAGGCAAAAAGGGATGACAGACACTGGAACTGATTTTACCATTGTGTCCTTGTTTGATCGGCCCCCTCACTGGGAGCTCAAACCTGCCTCAGGTGTTGCTGCAGGACTTGGAGGGACCACCAAGTCATGGCAGTCGAAGCGAACAGTAGTCATCACCGGACCAGAAGGGAGAGTTGCTACCTGTCAGCCTTTTGTAGTAAAGACACCAGTTACCCTTTGGGGCAAAGACATATTAAGGCAATGGGGTGCTTCCATCCAGATCCCCACAAAGGGTTTTTAGCTGAGGTCACTGTGTGGCATGCAGAAGACACCATACAACTCACCTGGAAACAAGATCAACCTGTGTGGGTTGATCAGTGGCCCCATTAGAAACTCTAGTCGAAGAACAACTACAAAAGGGAAACATAACGCCAACTAACAGTCCCTGGAACACCCCCGTTTTTGTTATAAAGAAGCCAGGAAAAGATAAATGAAGACTTTTACAGGACCTGAGAAAAGTAAATGCAATTATCGAAGACTTTGGTGCCCTTCAGCCTGGCATGTCTAATCCTTCCTTGCTCCCTAGAAACTGGCCCCTTGTGGTGCTTAACATAAAGGATTGTTTTTACAACATCCCCCTTCATCCTCGTGATGTCCCAAGGTTTGCTTTTTCCATACCGTCCCTTAATCGGCAAAAACCCTGGCAGTGCTACCATTGACTTGTTTTGGCTCAGGGGATGAAAAACTCGCCAATGATATGCCAATGGTACGCTGCCCAGGTCCTTTCACCTCTCCAAAAACATTATCCAGATTGTTATATTTTACATTATATGGATGACGTTTCACTCTGTGCCAAGGATGATCCCACACTCCAACTACTGCTAAATGACACTCTACAAGTTATACATGACCATGGCTTCGAGATCGCCCCTGAGAAAGTCCAGCTATCACAACCGTGTAAATATCTCAGATCGCTCCTTAAGGATAAGACTGTAACTCCACAACAAATTACCATAAAGGACAACCCTAAGACACTGAATGAGCTGCAACAATTTTGCGGATCCATCAGTTGGGTACACCCCATTCTTGGAATCACTACGGAGGACCTTGTTCCGCTTTTTAATCTCTTGAAGGGTGACCCTGTGCTGAACTCACCACACGAACTTACTCCAGAAGCACAAGACGCCATCTCTAAGGTCCAAGAAGTGCTTTCTAGCTGGCAAGCCCACAGATTTGACCCTGACCTGAAGGGTTTTTTTGCCATGCTTGGTGAAGTACCATATCTATATGCTTTAATATTTCAGTGGGATAACAGAGAAAGGGACCCCCTTTTGATACCTGAATGGGTTTTTCTACCCAATCAGCCTACCAAAACCATTACCATCACTCCAGAGCTAATAGCATCCCTCATTCATAGGGGCAGAGCACGCTACTGTTCTCTGTCTGGGTGTGATTTTGAGTGCATTTATGTTCCAATTCGCACAGTCAACAATTTAGAACACCTTATACAATTTAATGAAAGTCTCCAGTTCTCGCTTGACAGCTTTCCTGGTAATGTTTCAATTCATTACCCCGGACACAAATTGTTCAAATCTACATTTAAATTAGTCCCAAAATTTATTACATCCAGAAGACCCCTTGGTGCTCTGACTGTTTTTACTGACGACTCAGGGTCTCTCACAAATCCATAGTGACTTGGAGAGACCCTCAGACTCAGGAGTGGGAATCTGACATCCAGGTGGTAGAAGGATTGCCTCAGATTGTAGAGTTTGCTGCTGTTGTCAGAGCATTCGAGAAATTTCCTCAACCTTTTAATCTGGTCACAGATTCGGCCTATGTTGCTGGGATTGCTATAAGAGCAGAGCATTCTGTCCTCAGGGAGGTTTCTAATCCAAATTTGTTCCGCTTGCTCTCAAGGCTTGTCAACCTCATTTCCTACCAAGAGCAACCATTCTACGTAATGCACACAAGATCTCACACACACTTTCCTGGCCCAATCCTAGAAGGAAATTGACACGCCGATACCTTAGCCATGATGGTCAGGCCACTGACACTACCCGATGTGTTCCAACAAGCCAAGCTTTCTCATGCCTTTTTTCACCAAAATGCACCAGCATTATCAAGAATTTTTAAAATTTCAAGAGAATAGGCCAAGGCCATAGTAGCCTTGAGCCCAAGTTGCCAGAACTATCAAGTTCCATTTTTATCTGTTGGAACTAATCCAAGAGGCCTTAAAAGTTGTGAAATTTGGCAGTCAGATGTTACACATTTCCCATAATTCGGCCGACAAAAGTACATCCATGTTTCAATAGGCACTTTCTCAGGCACAGTTTTTGCTTCCTGTCATGCCGGAGAAAGTGCCTGCTTTGTAAAGCGACATTTTCTCTTGGCATTTTCCACTTTAGGAGTGCCTCAACAAATAAAAACGGGTAATGGCCCTGCTTTTAAATCTAAGCAAGTGAAGTCTTTCTTCCACAGCTGGGGGACTGAACACAAAACTGGCATACCCCATTCCCCTACAGGCCAGTTGATTGTTGAAAGAGCCCACCAGAACATCAAACATGTCCTTCACCAGCAGCGAGGAGGGTACAGAGGTTTTATCTCCCATTGAGAGACTCTGCAAGGCCTTATAAGTTATCAACTTTCTAAATTGTTCAGATTCAGAGCCTGATCCCCCTGTTGTACAACACTTCTCAAATTCGACCAGAGCACTGCTCAAAGACGAGCCGCCGGTGCTGGTCAAGGACCCAGAAACTCATCAAATTCAGGGACCTCTACAATTAATTATCACAGGAAGGGGATATGCATGTGTTTCAACCCCTGCAGGACCAAAGTGGGTCCCAAGCAAGTGTATCAAACCTTACCTTGGACACCCACACAAAAATGTTGAACTCAAGGATTCTCCAGAGTCTCTTACAGAACCACCAACAAACCAAACTTCATCCACCTGGAGATGATGTAGACACAAACACAAGTCTACCAGCCCATGTTGCAGACCAGTTAACAGATCCGTAACAACCACGCAAGCATGAGTCCCCTTTGCCCTCTCTCCCCTTCCCTCTTTCTCTGTCCCTTTCAACCTGCATTCCCTTTTTCATTAACAAAGAAGGGGAAAGTCGGGGAAAGTAAAGGGAAAGGTAAAAGAGAGGCCAGGAAAAAGGGAAATTTTAACACTTAAAAGTGTTAAAAATAAGGTTAATGTTTATTTCACAGTTTTAAACCCATCAATTGACCAGAAAGCCATTCAAGAAAAAGATGCAGTTCTGGATCACCCTGACCGTGTTGTTCGCTGGAGGCCTTGTCGCGCATGCCTGGCTGATAGCCCAGCCGAAGGAAAACGTCTGGGTCACCTTAGCAAAGACCCTCCACCAGAAAAATATCTGTTTGTCCATAGGCAGCGCGGACAATCCACTTGCCATATGCTTGGTGGGGATTCTGCTAAAACCCAACGACTATCCCTTTGCAGGCAAGAAGCCAAATCCGGTAGACTCTTGGGACAAATGGACGAAGATCCTACCTCATGCACCAGAGGAGCCCCAAGAATTGGAGCTACTGGGGTCCTCTAAAGCAATTTATCGTGTCAGGTTGTCATATACAAGAACAACATACACTACTGGCAATTCAATATATACCAAAGATGTTTCCCCTACAAGGAGGATTTATTTAGCTCACAATTGGTGCAACTACACAGTCAGTACACCATCTAAATCCTTTCAAAATCCCAGAGTGCTACTGCAAGGAGTATTCTTGCTCTGAGGGGATAGAGTTTGGGCAGGGAACCCTTCCAAGTTGTAAGGAGGTCCCTGCACTCCTGGTAAGCTTGTTGTGCTGATGTTTAATACAACTTTAATTGAAGATTGGAGGCACAATAAATCCCAACTGGCTCGCCAAAACAGAGAGTTGATACAACTAGATGAAAACTGCAACAGTCACATTGCAGACAGGCCACAAAATAAGAGGGTCTTGATGTCGATCTTTTTGCCATGGGTCGCAGCAGCAAAGGCCCTTGGGGAAATCTCCCACATAGAATGCTGGCTTGGCAAGAATGCTAATTTAACATCTTCAGTGCTCAGTGACCTCCTTGCAGAAGAAGAAACCATCAAGCATGCCACATTACAGAACCACACAGCAATTGACTTCTTATTACTAGCCCATGGGCACAGTTGTGCAGATTTTGATGGATTATGTTGCTTTAATATCTCGGCCCCCAGTGACAGCATCTACAAGAAGATCCAGAAACTGCAAGGACAGGTACAGGACTTAAAAATCGAGAAAAACCCAGAGAGATTTGAAAACTTGTTTGGACACCTAGGAATCAAAAGATGGGTGGCTTCTTTATTAAATTCATTGGTTTGGGGTTTTGTGCCCATTCTCACTGTTCTTCTTACTTTGTTGTTGGTATTGAAGTGTTGTAATAAAGTCATAGGGGAAGTCTTTTTTATACATATAGAAGGGGGAGTTTTGGTAGCCCTTCAGGCTACCCCAAATGATGTGGCTCTCCCCTGCAGAAGGGAGTGATTTGTGAGGCCTCTCAACTGGGGAAAGTCCTGCAGCCTACAGGCTGTCACAATATAGCTGACTTCATCCCAGGGAGTCTCTTGGAGAGACAGCCTTTAGGCAGGGCGAGAAAAGTGATCGCCCCCATGAGCCTTTGCTCTCCCAATGCAAATTGTTCTTTCCCAGTTTGCTGTTACAAATGTCAGTTACTTTGTGTCTAGTTCCTATTGGTCCCAGTTCGTATCCCTGCCCTCAGAGTTACAAATAAAAGCTGAGCTCTCCCTAGCTTCTGGGTTCCTCAGACCCTGAAGAGTTCGAACAAAGAAGACTGAGGAGAACAAGAACCCGTCTCGTGTCGTCATTCCCAGCATCGCCTGACATTCCCTGGAGTGAAGCTGCCTCAGCAGCTTCTCACAGAGGGCTGAAATCACTTCACCTCCATTCCTGAGAGTGCCTGTGTGCCTGGTGCTCTGAGTGCTTTGTTAAAGGCGTTTCTGCCAGGGACAGTCGCGGGGCCTCGAAGACCCAGGCGACCGCGCCTGGGAGATGAAATGTTCAAAATTGTAGACATGAGCACAGGCATTTGGGCTGAATTAAGTAAATGCTGAAGTAGCTGTGATCTCATAAAAAGCTTAAACGAAGAGAGAGAGACGAGATGAATATAAAGTCCTGCCCCCAGGGGGAGAAGAAGATCTCTGTTCCCAGAGAGGAAGATGATCTCAAAAATAGATGAAGAGAACCTTTGCTTTTGAGCAACTCATCCTTAAAATAATATCCCATGAGTTTGACATGGCCCATGAATGCAGCTGTGGGAAGCCTGCGTGAAATGGAAGGGACTTCACAAATACAGATTCCTGGGCAGCTGCTATTTGTGAGAATTGAAGCCACAAGAAAACTGTTTTCTTGTACAGAAGTCTCCATGACATATCAAGAGACTCTTCTCCCGAAGAGAATTGATGAAAGACTATTTTAGAAGCAGACAGCTAACATAAGTCCCAGGTTTTGTGTCTGTACATTGTCAGTAGGAAAGAAAAAAAAGTTGTGGGGGGAGGAGAAGTGTTCTAAGAGTTTTATTCTGATTCTTATTAATTTTTTCCTCTTGTAGTTTTATTAATAAAGCTTTCTTTATAGCCTTTAAAATTTAAGCCTGCTTTGTTCTTCTCCTAATCCTATCTCACAGCAGAAAAAGAGTAAATAATTCTAGTGGGCGCTCAACCCACCACATTATTAAGTGCATTGGCCAGGAAACAAAAAATTGGTGAACCAANAAAAAGCTTAAACGAAGAGAGAGAGACGAGATGAATATAAAGTCCTGCCCCCAGGGGGAGAAGAAGATCTCTGTTCCCAGAGAGGAAGATGATCTCAAAAATAGATGAAGAGAACCTTTGCTTTTGAGCAACTCATCCTTAAAATAATACCCCATGAGTTTGACATGGCCCATGAATGCAGCTGTGGGAAGCCTGCGTGAAATGGAAGGGACTTCACAAATACAGATTCCTGGGCAGCTGCTATTTGTGAGAATTGAAGCCACAAGAAAACTGTTTTCTTGTACAGAAGTCTCCATGACATATCAAGAGACTCTTCTCCCGAAGAGAATTGATGAAAGACTATTTTAGAAGCAGACAGCTAACATAAGTCCCAGGTTTTGTGTCTGTACATTGTCAGTAGGAAAGAAAAAAAAGTTGTGGGGGGAGGAGAAGTGTTCTAAGAGTTTTATTCTGATTCTTATTAATTTTTTCCTCTTGTAGTTTTATTAATAAAGCTTTCTTTATAGCCTTTAAAATTTAAGCCTGCTTTGTTCTTCTCCTAATCCTATCTCACAGCAGAAAAAGAGTAAATAATTCTAGTGGGCGCTCAACCCACCACATTATTAAGTGCATTGGCCAGGAAACAAAAAATTGGTGAACCAAAACCACTACACAGTTGCTTTGTTTTGCTATCTTGTTATATATAGACAGGATGAATAACTTCAGTCTTCATACATCACAAAAGCCTATCAATAATTCCTGACATATAATTTGGCAACACTAAATGCATGACAATAAGATTTATTATATAAGGTCACTTACATGTCAAAACACTAAAGACAATTTCATTTCTGGAAATCCTTTACACAAAAATGCAGAAGTATTTAGTTTAGAAATAGATAACTAAGTCCACATTTTGAACCTTTGTTTTTGGGTCTTCTTAACTGCTTGGCTATCTTTCTTACTATCATATGTTCCTGAAGGGCCAAGAGTGCATTTTAATTTTATGACAGGGGATAAAAAGCACTTGTCCTGATTTCTCTGTAACATGCAATCCAGTGATCTATTTTATTTATGCACAGTAGTGTATGGTAGCAATTGTTTTTCAACTGAAATGTGGCACAGTTATGGAAAGGAAAATTAATATAAATATTCCTAAATAGTTTCTGTTTCACAAACTTTGATATGATGACTCTTTATTCAATCCTTTGAGCCTTTACACATTTAACAATAGGCTTTGCAAAGCTTTAGTAAGAAAGAGTTTATTGGTCAGGTAAATAATCCCCTTTTGTCCTAATTTAAATCCTAGAAAAAAGCAAGTAACTTGGAGAAGAACATCACTAGACACCTAGATAAATGACACTGTGATGGACTTAGGTCTAATTTTATTTTGCTGTGCACCTGGAATACTGTATTATACAGATAACATAGAAAGGTTTTCATTACCTGTGTATGCATATTTAGATATGAAAAACTATCATAACAGACAAACATAGACTTTCCTTAATGTACAATTTCTTATGAACTTTCAGACAATGGTAGCTGTTACACAGAATATTTGTCGTTTTTTAAAAAGGGAGCCAGTCATGTATTATTGCTTTTCAGAGGAATTAAGATGGAGTACAGAACTGGTAGATGCCTAAAGCATATCAACATTTTGAATTGCAATACCAAGTCCAGAGACTAATCCTTATTATGTTCTAATGAGCACTGAATAAATTACATAGCTTCTTCATCCATACTGCCAGCTCTCCAGGCGTGAATCAGCTCTAATATGGGAGATGGACAACTCTGGGTATAGGACAAACAGTTCTAATGCAGTTTTTCAGCCACCTCACTACACAATCAGAGCAGATGCCACAGCCCTTATTTATGCAGGCACTGGCCACAAACTTGCAAAAAAATTATTCTAGAAGACATAATGGAAACATCACATTTCTGCTGAAGCAGAAACTGAACCTGGTTTTCATGAATCATATCTTCTGTGAACTTTCAGTCCCTCTTTTTATGTAAACATTTTATGTACTGCACAGGTTATACATATATATTTCCATTTCAATTTATCGTAACATACAAAATTGGCTTACAAACACTTCTATAAGTGAACACTAAAAAAAAGTTTTATCATGCAGTTATTATGATTCGTTGTTGGATTCTTAGTTTTGGTTCAGCTCTTCATTTGTCACTTGACTGTATTGCAACATGGCACATAAATACGGAGGTTTTTATATATAAACTCTCTAGTATTGGATTCAGGATACCTTCAGAATACAAGGTATCTGTCACAGCAAAATTGTTAATTAGCTAGGAAGGATTTCATGTCCTTCTAAGAAAGATGAGTTATTATGCACAAATCCTCATAACTAACCTAAGTTAGGGGAAAAAACAGAATTGTAAAAAGAATAAATTAGTTAGATGCTTTACTTGCTACAGAGTATTACTTTTGTTCTTATTTCAACCCAGTAATCTCTACCTTCTGTGTCTCCCGCCAGAGGTGGGAGGGGAGTGAGTGAGTCAGGAAGAGGGGCATTCCAGTACATTGAAACCTCAGGGTTCACATTATATGTTACAGAAGCTCAACGCCTATCACTTTGGTTGAATTTATCGATTCCTCAAACTACAAATACTACTTAACACCTAAAACTGACAGAGGAAAAATAACACAAATCCATAATGTCCTCGATCCTATTTATCCATGTAATTAACAAACGTGTAATATATATTATCTTTTTATTTCATAAGTCCATTAACATCATTAACTAAACTTGTCCAACAGGTTTATGGCCTCATCTCTAGCCAACCGAAATAAAAGAGAAGCTTTCCACTAAAGTCCTTTATTTGATGCCTGTTAATCTCCTTCACAGAAGATAATTTTGTCTACAAACAATTCAGGAAGAGGAGAAAGTCATTTGGCCTACATTTCTACAACACTGCCTAATTAAAAATTCACCACAGCTTAATTCAGCTTTATTTCACATTCTCAGGACAGCAGTTTGAAAATGTTCACTAAGACGATGATACCCATTAATCAGCCTGTTTTTCAAACTCCATGAAACTGCCAAACTACCTACAAAAGCATCGTTTTAACCTATCTGGTGATCAAAGTTGAAGCTGCAATATTCCTTTTTCAGGTTTATTTTTTACTTTCCTTCCCCACCTACATCCAGGTTCAGGCTAAAATTGAAAATTTTAGACTTTGAGACAAATTCTTACCCACACAAATACTAATACACAATACTAAAGCACCAACGAACTATTTTGAAGGTGCACAGGCCATTTACATGCACTTTTTAACTGTCCCTTATTTCTCTTCACAAATCTAACAGATAATGCTGATATAAAAATAAGACAATTCTTACCACTGACCTCTGGGATTTATTTTTAAATACTGTTCTCTTTCTTGCTTGTAACTGAATAACCTAGTCAGTTACATTTCTATAAATACAGAATAACATCACAGATTTCACTTATCTAATCTGGGATAGACTCAACATAGGCAAATTCATTAATCAAGTTAGTAAAGGACAACTATTTAAGTATTTTTTTCTTCCATGAGCACAGCTGCAGTCAGAAGAGAAGAAACATCCACACCAAAGTTTAATACAATTTTGAACTGAAAAGAATTAATCTATCTTTTCTTCAGCTGCTGAGCCCTCCATGTATCTTTTCAGGTTAAAACAAAGTAATGTGAACGAAAACCAGCATCATTTACTGTGAGAAAGAATTACTGCTGACATACATAAATACACAACAGTATCACCATTTGTATGTGTAAGAAATTCAGTGAAAAATAGAGTAGGATATTTAAAAAAGAAAAGGAAATTATAACAGTAAAATCATCTAGTATCCACGCTTGCGAACCAATCACACTAGGAAAGTGCAGCAGCTTTAACTGGAACATTACTAAGACACGATTTTCTTATATAATCTTCTAGACAAATTTTTGGTCTGTGCCATGATTTTGGAATATCTGGTTTTGAAGAAG
>VYZR01123911.1:36288-55298 GCA_013400675.1 Oxylabes madagascariensis
TTTTAACTTTTGTACAGGGTTTTAACTTCTGCACGGGGTAAAGAAAGATCACACACACATACGTTATCTTCTACATTGTGTACTGCAGTATAGGTTTTCATCAATAAAATTTTATAAATACCTACAGAATAATAAGTATACATCCAAAAAAAGTGCGTACACATTAATTGCTTCTAATTTCATGCCTATGGTCATATTCGGACAATAGAGAGGAGCCAAGTGGCACAGAACCAAGCAGAGTCAAAGCAAAGCTGCGTGTAGCAGGGCAGAGCAGGGGGTTGGGCCAAGCTCAGCTGAATACTGCCAACCACAGCCAAGTCCACCACAGTGGAGCGGTCTGGGAGTGAGCAGCACAGTGCAACACACTGCCTTTTTTCAGCATTTGACCATGATTGTTTTTAATTGTCTTGGGCTCAGGGAAGTGAAATGCTGGTTTGCAGAGAGTGTTCACCCTCTTGCCTTTGTTTTGGGGAGGCCGTGTGGCACCAGCTGTGGAAACATCCACCATCTTGTCTCCGTCTCGGCCAACAAGTGAAACTAAATTGAGATGGTGAGCACCTTTTCTCTGTAAATCAACCTCTCTTTTGTATACTTTTGTTANTCACAGCTTAAGATAGATTTTTGTGCATTGTGAAGAACAGATAGTCCTTCTGCAGAAAGTGGAGTCCTGTAACAATGCTTTCAAAGCTGAGCAGGGTAGTGCTGCTTGTGGCCAGGCAGGTTATGGCGTATGCATAACACAGAGGGTAAAACACTGTAGTGTAAAATAAACCATGCATTTTTAAATGCAAGTTTAAACAAAACAGTTTCAATGGTTGAAAATACTTAAACTCATACAAACTTTTATGGAAGGAAATATAAAATATGGTGTAAGATAGTAATTTATTGTAATTGCTGTAATTTATGTGAAAAAAAGCATTCTCAAGTTTTGTGAATGTAGATCTCTCACTGAAGTGGTAAAAAAATGTGCAAAATAAACACAAAACCTAAAAAGCAAAATCAAAGTAAATAAAATGAGTTGAGAGTCAGAAGAAAGCATCTTATAGAGTTAGAATACTGCTTAAAATAAAGTTTTCTTTTTTTTTTTTTTTAAGTTAGTGAGACAAACAGTAGTGAACAAGAAATCTGGAGAGGTCTAGAGGCCTTTCTTCCTTCTGCAAAGGAGCCATCCCATTCCAAGTGGAACTCCTCATTGTGGAAGGGCTAGCCTGTTAGGTTAAAGGACCGAGAAGAAGTTGGAAGAAGTAAGGAGCCTTTTCTCCACGGCTGTTGCCAAGGAGACTGAGAGAAGAAAGATAAGAAGAAGTTTGTAACTGTACGAAGTATTTTTAGAAAGTTAGTTGAAGTCACTGTNACCTCAGTTATAAACTACTTATTATGATCTCAACTTTTCTTTTCACCAACTCTTTTCTTCTGCCAGCAAATGGGAGAAAGGTGAAATTTATTATTATTAAAAAAAAAAANCACAAAGTGAAAGAGAATATAAATAATCAATTCCATTGTTCATAGTTTTGACAGAATCTATACTGTGAAGGTGTGAATCGGTCCCTTTTCCTGCCAAATCTTTGAACCACCATCCATTTAATTCTTTCTTCATCCTTTTTTTGTAAATTCTCATTCCAGAAATAANCTCCCATTGCTATTTGTTTTCAGTAAAGTGCAATCTCAACCCATAGTCTCTGCTTTGTCCCTCTCTCACCAGAAGGACTAGAGGGAAAGGAAGCGGTTTGTTTGGTGTTTAATTCCTAGTGGTTTTAAACCACTACAAGCCCACAAGCCCCTTGGTTTCAATTCAACACATATGTTCTAGTCTCCCTTTACCTTGAATGTTAAGCTAAAATAATGATTTTTTTTTTTTAAGTTGCCTTCAACAGATAACTCAGTAAAGATTTTCTCCAGCCTCTGGTACTCAAAACTACCAAAAAACCCTGCAAAAAACCAAAACCACTGTTCAATATTATTAGGAGAAATATAAAAGACTGGAGAAAATGGAGGAACCCATCCCTGCTGATGTGCTCACATGGTTTAACAGTGTGATAAAAAAAAAAAAAAAAAAACAAAGCCATGCCTGCAGATAGCCTAGCTTTTACAATAGTTCCACTAGAATTNCCCCTTGGTTTCAATTCAACACATATGTTCTAGTCTCCCTTTACCTTGAATGTTAAGCTAAAATAATGATTTTTTTTTTTTTAAGTTGCCTTCAACAGATAACTCAGTAAAGATTTTCTCCAGCCTCTGGTACTCAAAACTACCAAAAAACCCTGCAAAAAACCAAAACCACTGTTCAATATTATTAGGAGAAATATAAAAGACTGGAGAAAATGGAGGAACCCATCCCTGCTGATGTGCTCACATGGTTTAACAGTGTGATAAAAAAAAAAAAAAAAAAAAAAAAGCCATGCCTGATTTTCCATCGGCAGCAGGACCGGAACACCCGGGCCCGCTGTCCCCGAGCGGCAGATTTCGGCCGGGGCATCACGTCTGGCTTCAATAACTTCTAACAAAACCCCTAAACCCATTTAATTTGGGTGCCCTGCACGGCCTGATGAAGGGGAGCCTTAGCGGGGCCGCTCCGCGGCAGGAATTCGTGGGATTTGGAGGTATTAATGGANGCAGATAGCCTAGCTTTTACAATAGTTCCACTAGAATTCAGACTTGCAGGCTTTATCTCAGTAACCAAAATTGTGCTAGAGGCTTTAACTCTGTCAGAAAGAAATCATGGACCAATCTCTCAGAACTTGATTACATGACAGAAATTCAGCACCAGGAGGGGTTTGTTCTTTCGTTATTTTGTTGTGTGCTTCCAGAGCTGAGGATCAGCCATTGCCTAAGTTACTGGTTCTCTTCCACTTTCAATAATAAATGTGTTTACTGCTAAATTTTGTGATAAAATAATCCATAATCAAGAAATTTTTCATATCACATTTTATATTAACATTTAATGGCTCAACATGTGAGTCAAACTATCCCTGGATTTAAGAATCCTTAAGTATTTATCTACAAAAGTGACACTAATGGCTTCAAAACTTTTTCTTCAGACTTCTAATATATATTTACATGGTCATATGCATTTCAAAATGCCTCTAAATACTGCTAAGACAGTGAACATACAACATAAAGTACACAAAATGTATGCAGAGCTAAGACCAGGAATCACCATGATTTATATGGTGATGCAAGAAAAACATTTCAAGTGCATGAAGAGTAAAGGAAATAAATTTGAATCCATTACAGGAGAACAAACGTAGTAAATCATATTGAAATCCTCTTACTATTTTCAACAAATACATAAGATGAACTTATATTACCCATTACTTGTGTGCAGATACGTGAAGATAAGAGTTCAGAATCAGAGAAACTAGGTTTCTTGCATGTCTGTCACTAGCTTGACAGTCTTTGATGAATGGAGAAATTTCATAGTCCTCCTGTATGAAAAACTGATTGAAAGTCTACATCCACTGAGAAAAACAAAGGTCACCGTGTATTTAGCTGTGTGCTCAGTAAAGTAAGGATTAAACCCTCAGTTATCCTATTCTTTTCTTATCTGTGTATACGAAGGCTTAGGTCACAGCACTACTGAAATACAATTCTACAGTCACATTTCATTTAGTATGTCTTTTTTGTTGTTTAAGGTACATACAGTCAAAAGCGCCAATTTTGCCTTCAGAAATTTTGGTTACGAATGGTTGAATTCTGACTGAAATAAAAATCTTCAAACTTAGATACATAATAAGTGATTTATTGTGAGACAATTTAGGATATAAATGTGATGGGTTGACACTGGCCAAAACTTTAAAAGGTATAAAGATAAAAAGATTTATTAACAGAATTGAAAGAGGACAATGAGAACTAAAATAAACTTTTAGAACACCTTTCCACCCCACCCCAGCCTTTCTTTCTTTCCTTCCCACCGATAGTGCAGGGAGACAAATACGGGATTTTTAGTCAGTTTGCCACTTATAAGATCTTTCTTCAGTTCACTTACGGAGAGGAATCTCTTTTGCTATGCCATGGGGTCTTTCCTATGGGAAACAGTTCTTTGTGAACTTGTTCAAGGCGGTTTTAATTTTCACAGCTGACAGTCCACCCAGAACCTGCTTGCAGCATGAAGTCCCTCCCACAGCTTGCAGTCTTCTCACAACTGCTTTTCATGGTCCATTTAGTTATGGGGTGCAGTTTTTAAGGATTAGCTGTTCTAGTATAAAAGCAAGGGTCCTCCTCTATTTCTGAAAGCAAGGGTTCTCTCTCTCTCTGTTCAAGCCTCTCACCAGATTACAGCTTTTCAGCATCCACATGCTCCAGTAAGAGCGTTTTTTTCTCATGGGCTGCAGCTGAATGCTGCATCCCCCCATGCACTTCATGAATTACAGGAAAAGTTTGTTGTATTATAGTTTTCACCATGGCTTGCAGAAGAATCTCAGCTCCAATGCTTGGAGCACCTTCTCCTCCCCCTCCCTCTTTTGCATCAACCTTAGTATCTCCATATTGTTCTCCTCATGTCCTCACTTTTCCTTTTCTCTGACTCAGGAGAGAATTGGTGTTTGTAGGTTCGTTTGTTCTCAAGTTCTATCAATTGAAACAGTTTTTATAGAGCTCTGCAGTACTGAAAAGTTGATCTTGTCCAGGTTCTGCAATTGGGGAATTCGCTCACTGTGCTTTTCTCTCTATTGGTCACGTGGTCTCCAGTGGCACTGCACAAGCTGCGCAGCTGCTGGCTCTACAC
This sequence comes from Oxylabes madagascariensis, assembly GCA_013400675.1. NCBI lineage: Eukaryota > Metazoa > Chordata > Aves > Passeriformes > Timaliidae > Oxylabes > Oxylabes madagascariensis. Next base: position 41,012 of record VYZR01123911.1, read on the forward strand.
TGCACCTTTTCTTCATGCAGGGCACTGAAAAAAGAAAAGCAGCTACTGCCGCTTTTGTCTTTCTGTCTGCAGCACGGCTGGTTAAAAGCGGTTAAGCAAATAAAGTCCATTGCAAGCCATGTCAAAATAACCGCAGCCACATGGCACTGCCCTGGCCAAAGGGCGGCGCCGGGATGGCCTCCGGCAGCATGGCTCAGCAGCTGTGCCAGGATGGGGTTCAGTGGCCCCCACTGGGGAGGGGCCCCAGCCTTGCCAGGAAGGGGGGCCCAGCCAGCCCCACCACTTCTCCGTAGAGAGCAGGGAGCAAGAGAGCTTCTCACTTTTTTTTGTTCTTAAACATGTTATCAGAGAGGAGTTTCCAGCTTTTCTATTGGTGTAGCAGTGTGCCAATTCTAAGAGCCAGCTAGCAACTGGTCCTGCCAGGTACGGAAGAAGTGGCTAGCAGCTTCTCATAGAGAATCATTTCCGTGGCTGATTTTTTCCCTCTTCACCAAAAATCAATTATTGAAAAACAAGTACACTAAGTACCATGCAGCAGGAAGGCAATCTAAAATGTTCTTTATAAAATATTTAGAGGTAATACCAGTTAAAGGTGCCTAGAGCATACGCTTATCAATGTGGTTCACATTTGAAAAAAACAAAATGAAACAAAACAGAGAGAAATTATGGGGGTTTTCTTCTCTTCATCTCCCCATGATCATTATTACTTCTGCTTTTTAATTGCATTAAAAGCTAAATCAGCAATTTTAGAAATGCATGATTACAGATAAGTGTAAAGCTTAATCCACATTCCACCTTAAGATGAAATATCTTAAGTGTGCTTTTCCAAACTGAAGATACTGCAAATCAGCTGCATCCCCTTCAAAAGCCTCTATTCCTATCCTTGTGTCTTGACCCTCTGCTGAGGGCATCTTATCCACTGCAGAGACATTACAAGAAAACATGCAAAGACAACACAGAGTTGTTCAAGCAAACATTTCGTCTTATTAATGTGTTTCCAGGTTCAATGTGTTCCAGTAGTATAATTTTTGGTTCATTATTGCTGAGGTGAGAGGAGGAGGACATATATTCCCAAAGAAATATTCAGCATGCCTGGATGTAAGGTGCAAGACTGGATAGATCCCTTTATCCCATTTACTCTTTAAGGTCTCTATATTTCCCTGAAAGAAAAATATATTCTCAGTTTTAAAATCAACTATGCATGCATGCATTTTTCAAGTTTTCCTATTTGGAAAATAGGTCAGAACCCATGCTGTTGAGAAAGACAGTTGAAGATGGGATTTGGTACTCAGCCAGATTGTCTTTAAGCTTGTTTTTACTCTTGTAGACATTAACATCACCCCTGAGTAGATTTTTCCTTTACTTTGAATTATAGCAGCTGTTATGTAACTTATTCTCTTCTCGCATTTTCATATAACTTGGAGAGAAGCACTTGTGTTCAGATTCCTTAGTACCTGTGCAAATTATTTGTCATTGTATGTAATTCCTTTATGTATTTTAATTAAAAGCAATGACAGACTGCTGCCTGATGTCTGGGAAAGAATACTTGGTATGCTAAGCACACTTCTGAGTAAAGTAAGATACATATGTTTTACAGTATTAGACAGTGCTCTGAACTAAATCATTGACACATCCTACTTTGCTAGTACATTGTTTTTGCAATAAATTGGGTAAAATATTATACTATTAACATGCGTAATGAGGTATTACAAATAATTCCTATTAATGTTATCTGGTTACAGGATATAGTACTCCAACATTTCATTAAACATCATGTAGATTGGAATGAGAAATTTAGAAGAAATGCATTTATTTGAATGACTGCAACCTCCATTTGCCCCATGTGTCTCAATACACCACATGCACATTGTTCTCCTAGTGTGTTGTATCTGGGTAAGTCTCAGCCATCTTTTAAATTTGTTTTAAAGAGGTCCTCTTAAATCAGTCAGAAAGCCCGTGGTACTTTATCGGGAAAAAACAAAACAAATCAAACCCATATTGACACCATCCCCTTTCAAAAGCATTTATGACGTCTAGGCAATAAAATCTGGATTTTTTTCCAGAAGACCAGAGCACCAGCCACAGGCTCCTGAGCTCTACAGAAGATACTGTGGTGAATTTGCTGTGCATGTCACAGAGAATACAAACTGTGAGACAGCTTAGACATCCTCATAAGGTCTCAACATTTTAATAAGACACTCCACTGGACCTCAGTGGAAGCAGGAACTTACCACTTTTCCTCAGTTATAAATTTTGCAGTTTTTGTTATCCTTTCAAACACGCCATGTGAGGCAGCAGTATGATAATTAACCTGAGGCCCGTGTGAAGATCATTGTCTGATTATACTCTCCAAAAAGGAAGGAAAAGCTGCAGAACTACAGCAGTGACTTTTGCATAGGAAAAATGGGTCCTAATGTCTTCAGGAACAACTAGGTCCGAAAGAACAAATCAGGTTCTGGAAGAATGACTGCAGGGATCTTTAGGAGAAATGGGTCTTAATATCTCTATGAACATCAAGCCATGCAAGTTTGTTACAGAACCCAGACAGTTTGAACTTCTGCACTTCAAGGTAGCAGGAGAAATGGGTCTGCACAAGTCTATTGCAGAACCCAGGCAGTCTGAATTTCTGATGAATCCACAGAATCCAGACAGCCTGAACTTCCAAACTTTCAGGGCAAATGACAATACATATTCAAGGGGGAATATGTATTAGGCGGTATGGGAGGTCTGTACCTTCCTAGTACCTCAGGCAGTGGAGGAAGGAAGAGAGCGATATGCAGTCAGGAGTTTAAGATAAAAGGAGTGTGAGTTCTCCAAAACCTGGTGAGAAAACCCAGGGGTATCCTCTAGTGGACTCTCTCCCTTTATTCGAATAAAATTCCAGGACTCCTCTGCCTCTTTTGTGGACAATGGCTTTTCATAGCATGGCTTTTCCACACACTTCAAAATACTATGAAGCAGTGGAGAAATATGGAAGCTTGCCCATATGTTTTCAAGACCTATTTTCAAGACGTTTTCACTCTCTCACATCAAGCATACAGCATTATCATAACATCTCTCATTTCAAAATCCACTCTCTCCACACAGGGAGCTGTGATAATCATCTGTTGGGTGTTAGGTTTGGTGTTTTTTTTTTCCCTTATAGAATTTTTTCCACAAGTTACCAGGAAACTAATTACTGGGTACTTGTAGGTACTTAAGAGNTGTTCTCCTAGTGTGTTGTATCTGGGTAAGTCTCAGCCATCTTTTAAATTTGTTTTAAAGAGGTCCTCTTAAATCAGTCAGAAAGCCCGTGGTACTTTATCGGGAAAAAACAAAACAAATCAAACCCATATTGACACCATCCCCTTTCAAAAGCATTTATGACGTCTAGGCAATAAAATCTGGATTTTTTTCCAGAAGACCAGAGCACCAGCCACAGGCTCCTGAGCTCTACAGAAGATACTGTGGTGAATTTGCTGTGCATGTCACAGAGAATACAAACTGTGAGACAGCTTAGACATCCTCATAAGGTCTCAACATTTTAATAAGACACTCCACTGGACCTCAGTGGAAGCAGGAACTTACCACTTTTCCTCAGTTATAAATTTTGCAGTTTTTGTTATCCTTTCAAACACGCCATGTGAGGCAGCAGTATGATAATTAACCTGAGGCCCGTGTGAAGATCATTGTCTGATTATACTCTCCAAAAAGGAAGGAAAAGCTGCAGAACTACAGCAGTGACTTTTGCATAGGAAAAATGGGTCCTAATGTCTTCAGGAACAACTAGGTCCGAAAGAACAAATCAGGTTCTGGAAGAATGACTGCAGGGATCTTTAGGAGAAATGGGTCTTAATATCTCTATGAACATCAAGCCATGCAAGTTTGTTACAGAACCCAGACAGTTTGAACTTCTGCACTTCAAGGTAGCAGGAGAAATGGGTCTGCACAAGTCTATTGCAGAACCCAGGCAGTCTGAATTTCTGATGAATCCACAGAATCCAGACAGCCTGAACTTCCAAACTTTCAGGGCAAATGACAATACATATTCAAGGGGGAATATGTATTAGGCGGTATGGGAGGTCTGTACCTTCCTAGTACCTCAGGCAGTGGAGGAAGGAAGAGAGCGATATGCAGTCAGGAGTTTAAGATAAAAGGAGTGTGAGTTCTCCAAAACCTGGTGAGAAAACCCAGGGGTATCCTCTAGTGGACTCTCTCCCTTTATTCGAATAAAATTCCAGGACTCCTCTGCCTCTTTTGTGGACAATGGCTTTTCATAGCATGGCTTTTCCACACACTTCAAAATACTATGAAGCAGTGGAGAAATATGGAAGCTTGCCCATATGTTTTCAAGACCTATTTTCAAGACGTTTTCACTCTCTCACATCAAGCATACAGCATTATCATAACATCTCTCATTTCAAAATCCACTCTCTCCACACAGGGAGCTGTGATAATCATCTGTTGGGTGTTAGGTTTGGTGTTTTTTTTTTCCCTTATAGAATTTTTTCCACAAGTTACCAGGAAACTAATTACTGGGTACTTGTAGGTACTTAAGAGGAACAAAAGGGGCCAAAGGAGATTTGTAGCACCTGGCTACACCTCTTTTTGTCTCTGGGTGTTTCTCTCAAAAGGGGGAGATAATGGAGTTTTGGGGCAGGAAAAGGACAGTGCTGGGGGCAGCTTCGCTCTCTTGCTCTCAGCATCGGAGAGAGGACGGTCAGGCCGCTCTTGCTGCGGGAGGAGTTTTTCACTGCCATCACCAGGTCCGGTCCTGAGGAAATTTACCATCATCTGCCCGTGTGCCCAGGAATTCTGAGCTCGCCTCCTCCTGCCCTGCTGGAGCTGGGTCGGCCCTGTCCCACCACAGCTGCTTTTCCTCAGCACAGCTTTGTGGCTTTCTTTTTGCTACCCTGTAGCCCTGCACCACCTGCCCAGCCGGGACATCCCTGCCATTCCAGTTACCACCGTGGAGCTTCTGGTACATCCTACCCACCAGGTTCCGGCTTGGTGCCCTCGGAGTCCTGCACTGAGATCAGACTGCCCTGGGCTTTGTGAAACAAAGCCCCTCGAGGTTCCTGGTTCTGTTCATCATCAATGCTGTAGTTGTTGTTATAAATGAGATAGCCAATTCTTAATAATAACGATTTATTATTACAATAATTGGAAACATTTAATTTGCCACAATAATAAATTTGTGCATCACCAAGCCCGGGGATCGGTGTGGGGTGACTTCCCAGAGACCAGCATAAGGCTTAGCCCTGACAGTTCACCAAAGATGGGAAGTTTAAGGTACACCTTTATACTGTTACAAACAAAAAAAATACAGTAGGATCATTTTAATTTTAAATGCTCTTTTTATACAGATTCATGGCTAGCAAAAAATATATGAATGCTCGAACAGTCTTATGTTGATTTTCTGAAAAGGTCGATCATTTCTCGTGGTGATGTGTTTTAAATGTCTTTGCCTGGTCCCGGGGCTCTTGTGTTACTGGTTTGTGGTGATGATGTTTCAGGAAGTGGAACTTCAGGCATAGATTTGATATCTGAAGATATTCCTTCAGTGTTGGCCCAGGTGTTCTCCTTTTCAGATGTATAGAGAGTACTTCACCATGAGGAGATGATTTCATCACTGGGAGATGGTTGTCTTATTTGCATCTGTGTGGAGTGGTTGCTGTTGGCTAGAGTGATTAGTTCTTTTGTCTTTGCAAAGGACCCTCAGAGGCCCTTGGTATTTCTTCTTTCCTTGCCTTTTTATCACAATCTCTTATTTTCTATATTTACACGAATTATTCTCATTATTTACTACAGTTGTTGCTGTTTGTTTGCCTTGTTATACATACTAGTAAAGAGCTGTTATTCCTATCCCCATATCTTTGCCTGAGAGCCGACTTAATATCCAAGTTTTAATAATTTGGAGGGAGAGGGTTTGCATTCTCCATTCCAAAGGGAGGTCCTGCCCTCCGTAGCAGATACCTGTCTTTTCTAACCAAGACATCATCCTACCATAAAACAATCAAACAAGAACCGAACAGTGTCTTACACAACACCTGTCTCTGAGCTAGCAGCTAACACTGCAACATAGCCCTTCTGCACAACATAATTTTCACCATTTGATCTGTCAAACATTTAAACCTTACTGTACAACCAGCAGGACAACATCAAACGATTCCAATTTTTATTAATATTTTCAAAAATAAATGTAATGTTTTGCTTCATTAAGTCAGCAGGTACTTGCAGCTTTCAATGGCTCATTTTACAAGGTTTTAAAAGTTTTTGGATAGCAGCTATCTTTTTTCTGGCACAAAATCACTGTCTTTAGCACCTGGGTGAACTATAATGTCATGGACATTTAAACTGTCAAGAGCAGGCCCATTACTAAATTTATCTGTTACTGGTTAAGAAATAAAAGTTATTTTAAAGTCTTGTTTCTACTTTAAGTTGTGGTCAAAAAAGGACCAGAGATAGTATGTATTCAACTTAAGTGTCATATTTCCTTCCTATATTTACAGGAAATAATGTCTAGGTCTTTTCCTTTCTGCTTCTAGCACATTTCCTGCCTGTATCTAACAAAGAGGATAAAAGTACATCTATTTTTTAATGACTCCTAAAGTATTTAGAAATTTCATTTCTAAACAGTTTGGATCCCCTGGTTCTGAATCATCTATCTTTTGAATTGTGTATGTCATCAAAAATACCATTCATTTTATTATAAAAGTAACAATTGTACTTCAGTAACTGAAGCTGAGTTATTTCTATCAGTATTCAATTTTTCTGGCTAAAAAATTAAAATATGCACCAAACACACTAAGTTGCTACACTCACTCAAGAGGCACAATTCGTACAGATTTCACATAATTATGTCCATCAGATTGCAGTTTATGTGCTGCTAGGTAGCTAAAATTACTACCAGGCATGCAGCACCTACACTGTAGATAAATAACAAAGTTTAGTCTTGAATTGAACACAATGTTTCTTTTCTAAGAACTCTGTATATTCATAGTTAGGTTTTCAACTGCCACGGTGATATCCTTTTCCCTGTCACAGGGTCATTTGAAATGCTTAGGTTGTATTTTTAAGTCTTGAAAAACTTTTGCAGAAAAGGTGCATGCATTTTACTACTGCTTTAAAAACACTGCCTATAGGGTTTCAAGCATCTAAAGTCTGAAAGGGACCACAATCTCTGGCATTAGTAATGGCTACACCAATCAAGTATCTTGTTATAAATAACCTGGAATAATTAGTGCTTTATTTTGTTTTGTAATATATTGTTGAATTAAGCAAGTCTGTGTAACCGAGTTTAAAACCAAAAAACCTTGGAGGCAGCATTGGACCAAGCCACCCCCTCCTCCTTCCCGTAACCAGAGACCCATGTCTTTGCAATTGAATGAGAAACATCACATATGCTAACCAAAAAGGAAAGGTGTTTTGTTCAGACTATTCAGGACCATACCAGTGAGGACAACCCAGCACACACATGCAAATGAAGCACCCTCAGCAAAGGATGGGTCTTCCAAGAACCATGGGCATCAAACAATAGACTTCCCGGATGCATGCATCTTCAAGATTCGATCAGCAGAAACAACCCAACACACACATGCAAATAAAGCACCTGTCTGTCTGAAGCACCAACATACGGACTTTTTCAAAATCACAGATGTCAAAATAATAGATTTCCAAAGACTCTACTTGCCACATAATAGCAAACATGAATTTCCAAAGAAGAGACATTAAATCCGGGGGGACCAACACCGCATCCCCTTCCTGCAAGAAGTGTATAAAAAGAAATCCAAAATCCTCTGCACTGGTGAACTTGCAAGGCTCTGGGCCACGTGTATCAGGCTTGTAATTCACCCCATGCCGACCCCCAGGCTCGGTGCTGCGTAATTTGGTGGCTCATTTAAATTTCTGTTACATAATTGATAAATAAAACGTTGCTATTTTAATTGGCGTTTTATTTATAACATAGCTTATTAAAATATTTATTTCTCCTAATTAATAATGCTGTAGATTAGAAAGTTGATTTTTTTTTTCACAGTCATCCCATTACTGAAAAAACACAGCATACCAGAAGAAGGTTAAAAACGTTTACCAAACAAACAAGCTATTCTAAGGAACCTCAGCCATATAAGACTTCAGTTTTCTCAACCAGAGATGTTGGTATCCTCTATTCAGTAAGGGCAACACTGCTTTTGTTGTGTGGGAATTGCTTTGAATAAAACAAGGAACAGAAATTCCTTCAAATACTGCAAAACATACTATGCTCCATCAGATAGACTGTAGCTCTATCTGGACCAAGATAAAAGCTTTCTAAATTTTCACATGATGAAGCAAGCTCAGAAGCCTAAGACCACATTTTTTAAATTTGCTTATTTAACAGGTCACTGTAAAACTCCAGTGTAACTCCCAAGCTTTTTAAAATAAAAGCTTTAAAATTGATACATTTGTTGCATAAAGTCACTTGGTAAACTCAAAGCAAAGTATCACTATCTAGAAGCAGAGCCACATACATTTCTCTCCTAAATGCCTTTGGGTGAGACACAGGTCTGGATGACTTCACATCTGAGGGTTACAGATAAAGGCTAACAAAGAGGCACACAGTATGTTGATGTGAGACCCAGCAGAACTGATGAGTTGGGATACTGAGAAGAACAGAGGATTCTCATTAACCCCAGCTGCCAGTTTGTCCCATGAAACTGAAGTTCAGTTTTCGTTCTCGCACATTTGTTTGCTCACACTGAAACAAACTGAGATGTGATTTTGTTGCTCATAGCCATATATAAAAGCCACATTCATCATGTGTTGGCAGCTCATGGTTGGGCAACTATGGTTCACCCGAGAACTTGTCTGCAGATCATTAGAGCTCTCAATCCTGAAGAACTGAGCATTTTTTTTCTTGTTCAAACTGCAGTGCAGTTTCATGGTAGCTTAAAGTGACTGATGAGAGTCAGCATGTGAAAAAGGGTGCTCAGAGTTAGGGGAAAGATATAATGGAAGCCTGTTAAAAAGACAGCTTTTTTTGACCTTCAACAACCTTCGGACCAAACTCAACTCAGCTACTTGAACATTGGGCCCACGTAGGCAGCTCAATGCTGTGGAGGTATATAGAGCTATTTTAAAAACCTGCAATTTTATAGTTTTCCTAAACTATAGGAAAGTGGGGAAAGTTGAGATTATTACTAAAGTACTTAAAAACCCTAACAGGTTAAATATCTGAACAAAAAACTACCCATGCTTTTTCAAAGCTTATTATTTAAAGAGAAAATTATATCCTTTCAGCAAACACAATTAAGCAAAATGTACAGAACTAAGCAACTCTTCTATGTTCATCTTTGCACCTGAGTAAGATTTCAATATTACTGGAAGATCCTTTCTATTTGCATGCATAATGTGTTTTATTAATGTTCTATAACTTAATGAAATTACAGAATTGCTCATATAGAACATAATTCTTATCTCTCTGTTTCAAAACTAGATACAAATACATTTCAATCATTATTTTGTCACTTTTTAAAATATACACTGCATCTCCTTTCATATAAACATAAAACATCCTTCCAACCATTTCTGACCCTTGGTGGAAAAAGATTTAATTTGCAATAGGTTCATGAGACACTGCAGAACAATGCAACTTGCAGGATACACGTCTTAATACATACATACACACACAAGAAATTAGGTGTGACAAAAGGTCTTTCCTGATAATGCCCTTCATTGAATACACATCACCATCGTAAATGTATACAGATTGATCTGATCTTTTTCAAATGAAGCACCCTACTGAACCTATCAAGCATATTAAAACACTTTAATAAGAGTTATGAAATACCAAGATGACCCTAATTAATTAAAATACAGTTAAATCCATTAGATCATCTGAAAGAAAAGACAGGGCATCATGTTTAACAGATGTTATTAATCTCATATCAGTTTCTTAATTTACATTTGAAATTTGCAGCTTTCATTTCAGATTTACAAATAGTTCTTACATGCTAAGCAGCTTATCTGACTTTTCTAGTTATGGTAGCAATTAAAAGATACTTTCTCTAGTACTGCAAAACTTGCCTCACATTCACGCTTAGAGCACTGTCCATAAAATTATTAACATTATAATAAATTCTGTGGAATTAAATGCGGAGGAAGCATATCCAACACAAAATCAGAGTCTAAGTTAAATCCATGAAAAGTTTTTCCGGAAGTGATTATTGACTTTTTTAAAATTACTACTTCCATTTAGGGATTTGAAAACTATGTATATATATGTTAATGCATAAAAGAGGGAAAAAGTAAATACTTTAATTTTTAAAAGATGTAAACCAAAAGTGAATATAATATTAAGAATAGCTGGCACTAAAGAGATCGCAAAAACTGTAATTTGCAATTAATTCATTTAACATGAATACTCATATATCAATTTTTTTTTCTGATTTTCCTGGAGCACAATTCAGAACAGAAAACTTGACTAAAAAGCCCACTCTAAACACCCAGCAGAGTGTGTGGACCTAGTCACCAAAATCAATAGGTGCAAGAATGATGCTGACCCAAGAAAAAGTTGCTTAAATAGCAGAGTAACATCTACCCAAGAAATGTAACAAGGTATTTGTGAATCAACCACAGTAGGTGGATCAGCTATATCAGGACTTCACAAATAAGGATATATCAATCCTTGAGATTTGCTAGTCTAATATCTGTTTGATTTTGAGTTATCTTCTGAAGATTGGTCTGCAGCTGCAATGTCCACCAAAGAACTTTACTTCGTTTCTATACACTTCCGGCCATCCCCACTGACATGCTCTCAATCCAACAGCTCTGCCTCATAGGGGTCATGCTGAGGAAGACAATGAGATCAGTTGCTAACAGAATTCCAAACCATTTCTCACTATCTACTCTTTTCTTCATTCCATCATACAGGCTGATTGTTACATCTAAATGACAGCTAAAATCTGCCTTTCTGTAACAACTTATTAAGACTATAAAAATGGGTCTAAAATTTTATGTGGTGCTATGACAAAACTCTATAGTCCGCCTCTGGATTTATGTTGTGTAGGTTTCCAGCTAGACTAAATACCAATAGCTCTTGCTGCCATTACTCATAAAAAAAATTTTATCTTGGTTGAAGATAAAGGGGCTGAACATCTCTATAATTATCTTTTTTCAGAAATACCTTCACAAGACCTTTATATATATATAAATTAATTTCATTCAAAATTTACTTAACATTTGGGGTTCATAAAAAAACTTCTTGCTCTTCTACAGGATATAACATACTGTTTATAGTTAGATATGTAAACAACTGTCATTAACATGAAATTAGCATAAGTAAAAAATTATGTCCTAGAGATTCTTTCTCTGCAATCCTTTTTACTATCACAAATAACAGATTATAGCAAAAAAAAAGCAAATAGCAGGAACAGGAACAGAACTTCTTAATAAACTGTCAGGGCTGACAAACTATTTGAAAGAACCTTAAAAAGAGGAAAAGAGACAAAATGCATAAAGTCTCTTTTCAAGTACACTTGAACAAAAATCCTGATGATATATTAATTCTAAACACAGCAATGTTCAGCTGACAACCATTTCTGAGCATCACCATTGTTATGGGTTAACACAGTTTGGTTTTTAGTTAAAATGGAAACAGTTCCCTGGCAGAACCTTGAAATTGTTTTGGAAGGGACAGGGACCTATCAGAAGCCAATTCTTAGCTCTGGCATATGGTTTGACCACTCAGAAAGCTGAATGCTACTTTTGGGAATACCCATATAGAGCTGAGACTGTGTCTGAGTTGGCCCTTTTTTCCTTCCGCCTTTCCAGCAGGTAACACTGGTTGGGGCCGCTCTGTTGGAGCAGCTCGGGGCCGCTCTGTTGGAGTGGCCCAGGCTGGCCAGGCCCCGCTGCTCCCCCACGTTAGGGGCAGGGAGTCGACCCCAGACCTGGCNTCATTAACATGAAATTAGCATAAGTAAAAAATTATGTCCTAGAGATTCTTTCTCTGCAATCCTTTTTACTATCACAAATAACAGATTATAGCAAAAAAAAAGCAAATAGCAGGAACAGGAACAGAACTTCTTAATAAACTGTCAGGGCTGACAAACTATTTGAAAGAACCTTAAAAAGAAGAAAAGAGACAAAATGCATAAAGTCTCTTTTCAAGTACACTTGAACAAAAATCCTGATGATATATTAATTCTAAACACAGCAATGTTCAGCTGACAACCATTTCTGAGCATCACCATTGTTATGGGTTAACACAGTTTGGTTTTTAGTTAAAATGGAAACAGTTCCCTGGCAGAACCTTGAAATTGTTTTGGAAGGGACAGGGACCTATCAGAAGCCAATTCTTAGCTCTGGCATATGGTTTGACCACTCAGAAAGCTGAATGCTACTTTTGGGAATACCCATATAGAGCTGAGACTGTGTCTGAGTTGGCCCTTTTTTCCTTCCGCCTTTCCAGCAGGTAACACTGGTTGGGGCCGCTCTGTTGGAGCAGCTCGGGGCCGCTCTGTTGGAGTGGCCCAGGCTGGCCAGGCCCCGCTGCTCCCCCACGTTAGGGGCAGGGAGTCGACCCCAGACCTGGCCGGGCTCCATAGGCTCCCGGTGGGGGAGGGGAGGCCATATCTTAACATCAGCTAATTTTAAAGCCTACCCCGGAGCCGGCTGAGCCGGGAGTGATGTCCGCCAGTCCCCCTGATAACAGCTATGACCCTGGTTGGGCCGAGCCCATAGCAATTATCACCAAGGGGGCAGGCAGGAGGCATATAATAGCATTTAGGACTTCTGACTGCCCAGCCGCTCCGATCTCCCATCTCTCGGCACAAGTCTTCCCCCTTGAAATCTAACACTGTGAGCTNTAGCATACAAAGCAATGACAAACCATGATTCACAAGACCTCACAATTATTTTCTAATGATTTATATTTATAGATGCCTCCTTTCACTTCATGAGCCATGAAGAACACTTCAAATGGAGGAAGGTAAGTGTCTTCCAAATAAAATTACAAAGTTGAAATGTAATTTTTTGTTTCCACACCTGGAAGGTTTGTTAATAATTTGTAATGACACTGGCCTGGCTAGGCTGCCAAGGGCATACCTATGGACCTTTCTGCTTTTCTTGTCCTTCCACCCACAGAAGCTGCAGGCTGTCTTTTGTCCCAGTCAGGTCATTACATTATACCAACCCTTCAGAGGGGCTGAAGCATTTGCAGAGGAAGGAAGGCAAATGGAAGACTGATGAAAAGGCAGGTGCAGAGCTGTCTTTTCACCCATCACTGTGTTTCCAAGGTTATCTAAAGTACCCCATGAGAATCTCCCTGGGCCTGCCCAGTGACAGACAACTGGGAGAACAGAAATTTATAGCTGCAAAACAGAGCTTAAAGACTAAATAGCAAATTAGACAAAAGAACGTAAAAGTAGAGACACAGCACTGAACATAGCTGGAACCAGTGGATAAACAGATAACGAGGAACATAAGTCGTTTCTGTGGCAAAGCTACATAACAAGAAACAACAGCACATGCCCTTAGAGAAGTTTAAGGCAAGGTCACTTACAATTTTGTGGGATCTCAGTCAATATGACTACCAGAAACCTCTTTAGATGAACCCCTAAGACCATAAAAAGACTTCCAGTAATGGGCAGAGGCGTGTAAATTGGTTCTACGAAAAATGATGTTTATGTATTAGCTAGAAAGCATGTTGTAATGAGTATGCATGATCATGATAGAGTAATTACCTTGTTGTTAAGTTTTATGACACACATTCAATTAGAAGAGATATCCTTTGAATGTGTCCAGTGCTGTAATAAAGAATGCCTGCTTTCTAATATTCAAGTTGTGTTAGAAAGTTTATTCTTTGGATGATTTTGGTATCACCAGGACATCAGTGAAGTAAACGCAGTTTAAAGATAATGGCTGATTAGCATGTTCTGCTTCTGCATTAGGAGAAAGTGCAATGCCTTGGGCATTATGAAAGAGCATAAAACTTCTTGGTTAATACTGTAAGCTTCAACACCTAGAAAACTGCCACTGCCAGAGAGAAATGAGCTGGGAAGAGCTCCCTAGTCTCATCAGAAAAAAAGAAACTTAGATTAGATTCGAATGGAAAAACAGAGTAATTTCAGTTGGAAGGGGCCTACAGCGATCATCTTGTGTGACCACTACCTGACCACTTCAGGGCTCACCAAAGTTGAAGTATGTCATGAAGAGCACTGTCCAAATGCCTCTTAAAAACTGACAGGCCTGGGGCATTGGCCACCTTTCTAGAAAGTCTGTTCGAGTATTTGACCAATTGAAAAGAGAGAGAGAGAGAGAGAGAGAG
>VYZR01123911.1:60327-71808 GCA_013400675.1 Oxylabes madagascariensis
ACTGTCATAACAATGGATGCAACACATCATTGTAGTTTGTTCAATTTCCATTGTTAATGAACTGTTCTGTATCCCCTTGTTTCCCTGAATTAATGGTTTTGTCCTGAAGGTTGTTTCCACCTCCTGAGCTGTCAGTTGTACCTAACCCAGCTCCTTTTTCCTGAATGTTCCAAATCAATCCTTACCTTGGACCAAACCCGGTCTAAACCTGTTCTGGGGATTCCCCTAATCCACCACGTCCCATTGGCCCATGTGACTTNCATGTGATTTGGAAAGTCATTCCATACATTCAATGTTGGATTTATTAAAAAAAATTGAATCAAGTGAAATCCTGATCTGACTGAAACAGAAATATGAAAATAAAATTCTTGTAAAGTTCCAGTAAAATTATGCCTGCTCAATAGAACCGGCATAATCAATCAATACTAACATTAATCATTAAAAACAGTTTGAGTACAAAGTTCTCCTTTTCTTTCAAACATAATTAATAAAAAAGATAACTACAACTTCTGGTTTAATCATTAATATTCTCATAAGTTATTTGAATCCTGGGTGTGATTCATAGACACTAACAGAATGGTTTACTAGTGCTTACAGCTTTTAATTAATTATTTTAAAAGATGAACTTAAAAAAAAAAAAAACCCATAGCAAGTAAAAAGATTTGGGGGAAAAGAAAAAAGCCCACAAAACAGATTTCTTGTGGAAAGCTTTAGTATGCAATTTTGCCTTGCATCTAAAGACAGCTACATCATCTTGGTTTGCACACCAAGGTAATTGACAATGGTTACAGACAAGTATCTCACACCTCTTGGGGCTCATCAACCGCTTTTGTTCAGTGTAACTAGTCCTCTTTAGTGTATTCAGTTGTCTTCAACTTTTTCCAAAGCTCTGTCTGTAAACTCTGCACATTTCTATATTTCACTCCAGGAAGGTGGCCCACTTGGCCTAAGAACTCAGTTTTCTTAAGTACTGAAATCACCACCAGAGGCTTATTCCTGACTGATAAATTGTCACACTGATGAAAAAGTCTTCCACTAGTATCTTTTTCACCCCTGCCAAAAAAAAAACCCCAAACCTTTGAAAAGTTGCTTTAGGAAGGGTGAGGATTTATTCTCTTTTTGTTTTGCTACTAGTAGGACACATGACTTGATTGTAGTTATTTTATGGATGGCAGCTTTTTAGGCACAATTCATTCAGTGTGTTGGGTTAAAAGTAAATTAAAATAGCACAGCCCATCTACAGTTGGTGATCTGCCCTTCTTTGAGCCACCTATGTCTATAAGATCTTCCAATTACAGCCAGAATTCCAAATTAGAAGGCATACAGTATTTGGAGCCTTGAAATCAAAGTTTCATAGATGACCTGTTACCTATTCAAATACTTTACAAGCTTTTGCTTCTCATGACATTAATTGCTCCAGCAGGCAAACCATTCATCATTCACAGCAACTGACAAAGCCATGCATACTTCTTTTGAACAGTTTCCTCCTCACTTTGCTGGTGAATTCAACAAAACAATTTAATTTAGAAATTTATGGCACTGGCTATTTGCTATAATAACTGGCACTGCACTTCTCAACAGGTTGGCTTCCAGTGATGTCAGCAGCGGAGCACTTGCAGAAACAAAGGCTGATTCCTTCTTGAGCTACTTTGACAAGTGTGAAGCAAGGAGGTCAAGGGAAGAGATTAATCCTCTCTAGTTGGCTCTCCTCCAGCCACATCTAGAACAGCATCCAGCTTTGGGGTGCTCCTTGTAAATAACATAGAGAACATAAATTTTCAGTTCTGCTGAAGTTGCTAAACAGAGCTTTCAGACTAACTAATAAAAAACATAAAAGGATGCAAAGGTATGCACACAGGATTATAAATATAGCTGGAACCAGTGGAGAAATAGATAAAGAGAACTACAGTGGGTTTTTTGGCGAGTTATGTAACAAGAAGCAGCAGCATATGCCGCCAAAATAAGTTCAAGGAAAGGTTGCCTGTAATATCGAAACATTCAGTGAATACAACCACCAGAGGTCCCTTTAGAGGATCCTCCAGGGCCACACAAGGACTTCAAGCAGGAGGCAGATGCACGCAAATCAGTTCTAGGAAAGTGATGTTTATGTATTAGCTAAGAGGTACATTGTAATGAATATGTATAATTATGATGGATAAATACCTTGTCGTAAAGTCCTGTCACACACATTGGATTAAAGGAGATAGCCTCCTAATATGCCCAGTGCTGACAAAGAATGCCTGCTTTTTATCCTTCAATTTGTGTTAGAAAGTTTATTTTCTGGTCAATTTCAGTATCATCTCTGTACAGGACACCTCAACATACTAAAGGCAGTCCAATAAAGGGTTACAAAGATGGTTAAGAAGCTAGAGGGCATGGAACAGGAAGAGCAGCTGATGAAGCAGCACTTTACCAGAGCAGTCTAAGAAACAACTTATCTGCACATCACAGCTGCTCTGAAGATAACACCACTACCTTAAAAAGGGAATTACAGAGGGAAGGGAGAGCAACATAAATGCCCAAGAAAAAGACAACTGAGACAAGTCAGAAGATCCAATGTAAAAATTTTCAACTGGTCATAAGGGAACAATTCATCTCAGCAAGAGTGCTGAAAGACAGGGATGGAGAGGACTGTGGAATAGTTTTTCAAAACCTGACTGGATAAGGACCTGAGCAATCTGACCTAGTTACAAAGTTGGGCTGTTTGGAGCAGTTTTAGTCTAGATGCCGCCAGAGATATTTTCTGACCCAATTTCTCATAAAGTTCTGGAAGCTTTCCTCAGCATACGAAAGAGTAAAGAGTTAAGCTAATAGAGCAACTACAGCAGAATGAAGAGAGAAGGTTTTTTATTCATTCATGATAAAGCTTCAAAATATAGGAACAGAAGGGACAATAAGAAGTTGAAAATAGTCAAATATGAATCTCAAAAATTCTGCAAACTAGCAGAGAAAAGAAATAAGGAAATAGAATATGGAAAGGAATGGAGACAACCACACCCACTTTAAGAGCCTCCTCAAAGAAACTTACCTTTGCATCCAGCATATTAATGGTGGCTTATATTGGAAGTTCCACATCTCAAACTACAAAGCTTAACTTCTGTATCTGTAAGATTAATATTGCAAGCTGATAAGACAGTTGGTCTCTTTATACTGATAGTGTTTTTAAGGGATATTTTACTGTTCAAGTATCTAATTCTTGAGTTTAATACTACATACGCACATTTATTTTAAAGATAAGCATAAAAAATGTAAAGGTTTTATAGAACTGAAGAAATGGAAACTCTGAGATGTTTCTCTACAACTTAGGTTTACCTAAGTAATCTATTGAGAAGTGCAGTTACAGAAGCATGCAATACACCAACTACCACTACTCTCAAAGAAACAACAGCTTCCAAATACAGCAAGATGGCAACTGTGTGCAAAAACCACCTGCTTACCAAGAAAGAGAAATTGCACTTTATATAGAACAATCAGTTTCCCACCATTATGGACTGAATTTCTGCATGACTTCCAGCATTGAAAAAAGCACTATTTGTGCTTTGCATCACATTGATTTCGCACCATATATTCATTCAGAACATACAATCGTGAGACAATGAAATAAGCTCTGTTCCTTAAGAAATTGTCACATACTCCCTAATGCCATCCTCAAGACCTCTTTCTTCAGGAACTGAAATGGATGCAAATCTGAACCTCCAACACAATTTTATAAAAAATTGACAAAGCAAATTTGCAATAAATTGGGAGAAAAAAAAGAAGATCACAAAACAGTAATATTTTGTTAATATTTGTATATATGGCCTTTATCAGTGTTATTTCCTATTCCAAAGAGTAGTATTTTTTCCTGCATTGGGAAAAATTGCTACCATAGACATTACTAGCAGGATTAGATCTTCTGCCCTTTCCCAGTCTCTCAAGCCTCTCTTCCCCCCAGACCTTTCCTCCCTTCAATTCAGGCTCTTGGATAGGAACCATCAGTATTTCAGACTCCATCTGCTTCTATAATGCAGTGTGATAGAGTATTTACTTATTGGATGCCCAGATTATTGGACTAATACCAAAAAAAGGGGGAAAAATAATATGGAGGGAAAGAGGGAGATTATCAATATTTTCAGATTCCTTTTTCACTACTATCAATAGTGGTCATTTTTGGTCAGATTCTTAGGTATTTTTTATTGCGAAAAATGAAAGATAAAAGCATATTTTACAAATCTGAAGAGAACTGGACCATCAGAGCTAAGAAATTTTAAAATTGAGACAATCTGCAGGCAAAACAACATCCTAAAATGACAGATGATAAAGTTGTTCTCATCAAATGCATTACTTTGGCTCACTTCTTAGAATACAAAGACCTCATACGCAGTTATAATCTTATTAGCATCCCTGATACCAATTCTTAGAAAAAAAATTTAAAAAGCGAAGTCCTATTAGTAAGATAAAATTAACTGCTTTTTTCAACACTTACCTCTAAGTGTTGAAGTTCACCTGTCCAGCAACATTCAGAATTACTTGCAGAAAGCTTGCAATAGTAATTTGATCTGCTGCCTGACTAGTTGCAGCAAGGATTTAAACAAAAAAAAAAATGAATCACAGAATTGATAACTCAGTGTGTTGATTTGGCATAGCCTGGTTTTTGGTAGGGGGGTGGTCCCACAGGCGTAGCTTCTGTGAGAAGCTGCTAGCAGCTCCCACCACGTCCGACAGATGGCTCAATCTCTGATGGCTCTGAAGATGGACATGCTGCTGGCCCAATTAGAGAAGCTGGTAATGCCCCTGTGGTGACATATTTAAGAAGGAAATCAAAACAGCTTGTGCACAGTTTTTTCCCCAGGGGTGGGGAGGCACTGTGGCCACCGCTGTGGCTGCCAGCATGCTGGTGTGGCCTGTGGTCATACACTGCCATGGCCACCACTATCTCAGCACGGGCCATGACGAGTTTTGCCTGCCTGGCCACCCCTAGCCAGCGATACTGCAAGCAAAAGGGCAGGGGCGGCTGTGGCAGCTTCTCCTTCCCAGTGTCCTGCATGAAGAGAAGAGTTGAATAGCACCAATGCTGCAGCAACCACCAGTGCCTGTGAGGTGGCAGCAGGGCCACATGGCTGACAGCAAGAACAAGTGGGTGACTCCCCTATGTGAAACCTGGACGAAATGGACCTCTTGGCACTGCAGGATCCTGCAAGAATCTTTGAATTACTGGAACTTATTGGTAATGACACCTAAGAGCAGCAATTTTTCTTCTAGTCAAGAGAAGAATCACAGAATCACTAGGTTGGAAGATACCTCCAACACCATCGAGTCCAACACAGCCCTAACACTTCAACTAAACCATGGCACCAAGTGCCACATCCAGTCTTTCTTTAAACACATCCAGGGATGGTGACTCCACCACCTCCCTGGGCAGACCGGTCCAATACTTTATCCCCCTTTCCGTAAAAAACTTTTTCGTAATATCTGCCCTATATTTCCCTTGATGCAGCTTAAGATTCTCCTCTCATTCAGTCAGTTGCTGCCAGGAGAAGAACACCAAACCCCACATGATACAACCACCTTTCAGGAAGCTGTAGAGAGTGATAAGGTCATCCCTGAGTCTCCTTTTCTCCAGGCTAAACAAGCCCAGCTCCCTTAGTCATTCCTCATTGGTCTTGTGTTCCAAGCCCTTCACCAGCCTTGTTGCCCTCCTCTGGATGCGCTCAAGCGTCTCAACGTCCTTCCTAAACTGAGGGGCCCAGAACGGGACACTGCACTCAAGGTGTTGCCACACCAGTGCCAAGTACAGGGGAATAATGACCTCCCTGCTCCTGCTGGCCACACTATTCCTGATACAGGCCAGGATGCCGTTGGCCTTCTTGGCCACTAGGGAACACCACTGGCTCATGGTTCGGCTGTTGACCAGTATGCCCAGGTCCCTTTCTGCCTGGGACTGTCCAGCCACACCGTTCCTAGCCTATAACGTTGCAGGGGGTTATTGTGGCAAAAATGCAGGACTCAGCACTTGGACTTAATAAGTTTCATCCTATTGGACTATACCCATCCATCCAATCATTCCAGGTCTCTTTGCAGAGTCCTCCTACCTTTCAACAGATTGACACATGCTCCCAGCTTAGTGTCATCTGCAAATTTTCTAATAATAGACTCAATACCCTCATCCATGTCATCAATAAAAAATATTGAACAGAAATGGCCCCAGCACAGACCCCTGAGGGACACCACTGGTGCCTGGCTGCCAGCTGGATGCAGCACCATTCACCACCTCTCTCTGGGCCTGGCCATGCAGCCAGTTCTTAACCCAGCAAAGAGTGCGCCTGTTCAAGCCACGGGCTGCCAGCTTTTCCAGGAGTATGCTGTGAGAGACACTGATGAAGGCCTTGCTGAAGTCCAAACAGGCAACATCCACAGCCTTTCCTGCATCCACCAGGCGGCTCACCTGGTCATAAAAGGAAACCAGGTTGGTCAAACATGACCTACCCCTCCTAAACCCACGCTGGCCGGGTCTGATACCCTGGCCATCCTGTAAGTGGCGCATGATGGCACTCAGTATAAACTGCTCCATTACTTTACCGGATACTGATGTCAAGCTAACTAATGTGAGGAGGTGTCCTAGGTTACAATGTAAGATGTGCCCAAAGTATGTACTCTATCACCATCTTCATGAGCAGTTGAAACCGGGTGGGGCAGTGTTTCCCCTGCCCCTCCCTCTGGACTATCTTCTGTTAATGGGCCCATCAATGCCTTGCCGCATGACTCACAGGTAACTCCCTCTGGGAGCTATCTCTGTTTAATGGGCAATCAAGGACCCACTGTATGACTCATGAAATTACATCATTCCATTGTGAGATGCTCTGCCCAGGGGGAGGAGCCAAGCATTCCCACCCGGCTATAATTTGGGATTTGGGACAGCACTGGGGCCTTACCCGCTGGACTCCCAGAAGGCAAGAGCTACCAGGTGTTTCTATGAGATCACTGCTTCAAGAAGACCACTGCACCTGGACTGCTACCACCACCCTAACCAACCATGTCAGGCTGTATTCAGACTCTGTCTGTGGTCTTTTGTACTACTGCATTTATTTTATTTTATTTTACCTTTTTTTTTCCCTCCTATTAAATTGTATTTTCTGACTTGGAGTCTCTCACTGGTTTTGCTTTCAAACCAGTACAGGAGGAAGTGAGGCCATGTGAGGGAAAAACAACATGGCAGCACCAAGGTCAGTGGAAAAGAAAGAGGGGGAGGAGGTGCTTCAAGTGTCAGAGCCAAAATTCTTCTGCAAGTCATAATGAGGACTATGGTGAAACAAACTGTCGTGCTGTAATGCATGAAAAGTCCATGGGGGATGCAGAGATCCACTTACAATAATTACGTGAGCATTATTGTGCACAAAGAAATAATGACATCTGCATTCCAATCAGCTGCTTTGTCCGGAACATTTCATAGATTTCATCAAGAATATTCTCAGCCCATGAGAAAAGTGCTCACACTGGAGTGGGTGGATGCCAGAGAAAGCTATAATCTACTGAGAGACCCAAATAGAGAGAGAGAGCCCCTGCTTCTAGACACAGAGAGAAAAGGCCCTTGCTTCCAAACTAGAGCAGCTTAGCCTTAAAAGACTGCATCCCATGGATGAGTGACCCACGCCACAGCAGTTTTGGTAAGACTGTTTGCCATGGGAGGGAAACCCATGGCATAGAAAAGACTCCTCTCCCTGAGCGAACAGAAGATCTCGAGTGACAAACTGACCAAAACCCCCATGCCCTGTCTTCCTGCACTGTCTGTAGGAAAGAAAGAGGGGTTAGAGGGGAAAAAGGTGTTTTAAAAGCTTATTTGACTTCTTATTATCCTCCTCTAACTCTGTTAATAATAAATTTACTTTATACCTTTAAATTTGAATCTATTTTGCCCTTAGAGTGTTTTCTCCCAGTCATTATTTCAACTCATGAGCCCTGCATTAATTTTTTTTCCCTCTCTTCTGCTCAACTGTAGCAGATAAAGTAAGCGAATCACTTTCATGGGTACCTGGCATTTGGCCAATGTAAAACCATGACATTCAACAATTAATGTGCAGCATAAAATGCATTGTCATCCTATACTTATATTCCATTTTTAGGAAGAAGCATTTTGTAGTGACTTAGCAAAGTATAAAATGACATTTCAACCAAATCAGTGAGGAAAACCTTATTTCTACAAAAGATAGGTCATGACCAAAAAAATGAAGACATGAAATGAAAAGTGAAAGGAATGAGAGGGAGGTGTCTTTACAAACAAATTGTGAACCTGCTGGTAGATAAAGCCAGATATTGATAGGTGAACAAAGCAATGGGGGAAAATATAAATTCCACAGGAATTCCACTAATTGACACAGGCTGTTACTCACCCATGCTAAATTCCTGGACTCAGAGAAAAAGAACAGAGACAAAAAGAAAAAGAAGGTGGGGGGGGAGGTGCACATTAGAAGGGAGTCTGTATTAGGTGATTCGAGAAGTCTGTACCTCTCAAGTACCTCAGCCAATGGAGAAAGAGAGAGGGAAATGCGGCCAGGAAAGTAGGATAAAAAGGAGGCTGAGTCCTTTAATAATTTGAGAGACCCTACAGGTAATGCCCCACCCTTTATTCGAATAAAGTTACAGAACTCCTCTGTCTCCTCTTTGGACGTAAACCCCTGACATCATGGATTAGTTTTCCTGACAAAAGCAAAACAGCATAGGAAAGACACCAAAAGATACATAGCCAAAACCACACTATTACACACTTTCTAGTGGAAACTGTATTAAATAATCATCTAACAATCAGTAAAAAAATAATGGCAATAGTAGCAACAAAATGGTGTTGCCCCTCTCCCTGCCAGCCTTTGACCTCCAGAAAACAGTGTATTTCAAATGGAGAGAGAAAAAAGAAAGAGGACATTACCCTAATGAAGAAAAAAAGAGGCTAAATTAAACTAAAATGTATTTTTCATTAAAGTATACACTTTGAGGATATTCTTGATGAAATCTATGAAATATTCTGGACAAAGCTTCTGATTTGAATTCAGCTGTAATCATTGATTTTTGCATATTAATGCTCCCATAATTATTGTAAGAGTGGTGGTTTGAGGCTAGCATCTTCGCACTGATAACTGCCTCCTTTTTCTGAAGTATGGACACATATACCAGATATATAAAATATAAATGGACATTTGGCAGCTTGACAAGCATGCTGGAAATGAACTAAAGATCTCATAACCATGTAAAAATGGGTTATTTCAAGACCCCAGTGTCACACAAAGTATCACCAGATGAGTGCAGTAGAAGAAACAGCTTCACATATTCAACATATTCATATATTCAAATTTACAAAAATTTGATCTTCTTTTTAGCCACTTATTCCCATCTTGCATCTTCAGAAGCCCATTAAAAGGCTCCAAGAAGCACAAAATAACAGCTACCTGTCAAACGCTGCTCCTAATAGCATAGTCTACTTCACAAAATACTGGAAAGTTGAAAAGGAAATTGGAAAGACTCAGACAGAGTTTAGCACTGGTATAAATGTTTTTCAAAATTAAAGAGATAGTTGTTTTGAAAGCACCTCTCTCTTTATTTTTCTTTCCCTTGTTAAAGGGAAAAAATGCTGAATAACCAGTTTAATCCATTACTTGATGCCTTGCTTTGCCTTCTTTCCATTCCAGGCTGCAAGAAATTTGGATTACTTCTGCTTAGGCAGAAAAGACTGACAGTAAATACCTATGATGGCCATAGGTATGAAAATAATAGTGTCTAATAGATTATACATGAACTAGATGATGGCACTAGTAGGCCCCTAAGATAACACTCCAGAACCACCATGCCAAAATCGAACAAAAAGCTACAAGTGGCAACCAAGATGGAAAACAGCCCAGTCGGACTGACAAACAGATCATTGTCACCATGACATGAAAAATCATTTTTCTCTCTAAAGAAAACCCTTCCAATAAAGTACAAGCATTTATGAATGCGTATTTCAAAATATTTTTTTTATGCCTCAGCTCAAATACAAGTCAATCTAAGGTTTATTTTCATATTTCCTACAATATAAAAAGTTGTAGATGCTCCTTTCCAACACCACAAAAGAATAGAAACTTTTGATTATTCCCTACCAACACATTATATTTAATTCAAAGTAATATCCTAAAAGGTGTTTGTTTCATGACTCAGATGTGGACAAACCTCTGACAGTCGAGGAAATAAAGACCAGGGTAAAAATTTGAAAGTACTATTCTCACCTTGATAGCACCTGCTCTCCTCATTATTTTGGAGCATGGCTAAAGTAATCTTATTAATTCCTCTTCAACCACTATTTACATTTGCTAATGAGATACAGGAGGCATCATTTCTTATTCATAGCTAATAAAAGCATAATCCAGAAAAGTAAATCCAATCAGAATCTCCAGTACATCTATTGTAATCCTGCCGTTATCAGTGAGGGTATATGGGGCTTCTGTGCAAATTACATTGACTAAACTTTTATGGCAAAGGTTTATTTAAGTTCAAGTATGCTCAAGATAATTATCAAATCAATCACCATGAAATACCTTTGAGTCCAACCACACTTCAGGAAGGACAGTAGAAATGAGAAGTACTTTTTTATGACAGGCTGTTTTTCCACTCTGTTGTTTAATTTTATTTAGATGCTGGATTTCTGAAACAGGAATGTCAAAGTCCTGCATATCCTGACAGTGTGAATTTTTAACAGGAACATGTTTAAGCATCTTTTTATCATTCATTCATTCCTCTAGACTATTCACGTTTCTGAAAATCCTTCTTTTTTTACCAAGGCACTTCACAATTGCAAGAGCCATGCATTGGTGCTTGCTGAATGAACAGCATCTGCTTATAACAGAAACATGTTACCTGAAAAATCCTTGCTTTTGCACATAACAAGAGTCTTTTGTAGTGGTAGTAAATTGATGATCCTAAAGCACCTTGATTTCTCTCCCCCTGAAGTCATTCTTCCTCTAACAAGTCATTTACAGTCTTCAAATGCTCTTCAGTCTGCAGATACCCCTACATCCAGTGATATCTATCTACTTACCCACCCACTGACCATTTCCAGATCTGTTCATCAATACGCACCCATCTATATCTGGATTTTTTAAACTTTTTGTGCGTGTGTTTTAAAAATTCCTCCCTATGATCTCTCAACTCATTCAAAAATGCTGAAAACTCTAAGGATTGCCAGCTTCTCCCAACATTTTCAGTGTTTGGTAAGTTTTAAAACAGCTACACCAAAATGGAAGCTAAAGGACTGTGTTAGAGGGTAGGATTTTTTCTTTTTTTTCTCTTCTTTCCATCAGGGAGTGTTCCCAATTTGTTGCCTAAGAGATGGGAACAACCAATACTTAAGAGGCAAAGGATGTGGCTGGGAGGACGAGGAGGGGAAGGGTGCAGTTGGCTACACTCCTAGCTGGCTTTCTCTTGGGAAGAGCAGAGACACTGGGAGATTTTGGCTGGGGGGTGAGGAGGCTGGGTGGGTAA
>VYZR01123911.1:71932-85051 GCA_013400675.1 Oxylabes madagascariensis
TACCCTCATTATAAATACACAGTAAAGAACTGTTACTCCTTTTCCCATACCTTTGCCAGAAAGACCCTTAATTTCAAAGTTATATTGTTTAGAGGGAAGGGTTTCCATTCCAAGGGAGGTTCCCACTTTCCTTGGCAGACACCTGTGCTTTAACCCAGGAAAGACAGCAAAATAGCCCACAGCTAAAAACAGACTTCCTCCTCCCCGCCGCCCCCCCAAAAAAAAAAGAAGGAAAAAAAAAAAAAAAAGGCGCTTCTGGAAAATTAATTCATTAAAAGCACTAACTCCATTAGTTTAACGAACCAGAAAAATAATAGAGTATTATACCTTATAAATAAATATTATATACATTAGACCTTCTGGATTATAAAGACATACTATTGACGAAGCTACTAAACAGTAAGGAGTAAGGAAAATCTTGAGCAAGAATAATTCTACTGAATCAGACAAGCAGAGAATAGAACATGACATTTCAAACGTATTCTAACTCCAGAGCTTGCCATCATCACAGGAGCTATCTGGAGCATACGTGACTATCTACAACTCTTGTGTAACTGTGATGTACTTAAAAATTTTCAATGCAGATTTATGCAAGCTCTAAATTCCTTTGTTTACGCATCCTTCTTGTGCTCAGGTGCCACACAAAAATCCAGTAAGAGCAACAGACAAGAAGCCACAAAACATGTGTGGCTTTGTCCTATGTCATTACTAACGAAATCAATGAAAACCATATGAAAAGTGGCAATTTGTTGTTCAAAAGGTATTTCTGGAGATATTCTTCCAACTACACTTCCTTTTCCTGAGTTACAGATGGAATCTAATTCAGCATGCTTTCACTTTTTTTTTTCCCAACTCAGAAGATCCTACTTTTAAGCAGATCAAACTGCTACATAATAGATGTGTCTATTTGCCTGATGTATGAATATTAGATATGAACTAAAAGGAAAACTTAAGGTATCACTTTCTTCAAAACCTCACTTAAATGCTGAAATATACTGCGTATTAAACTGTGACCTCACCAGTCAAACAAATGAACAATTCCTCCCCTAAGTAACTGCACTAGCTAAATGCCTTCAACAAGACAGATGATAACCCAAATTGAGGCAGACTCAGAATCTCTTTCTGAGAAAAGAGTGATGAATTTTCATTCATTGTTGCTCAGAGTTGTTAAAACAAATTGCTGCACACTGCGGTTTGGTTTTAAGTTCACCTGTCTCTGATAAATAATCTACTGTAACACAGGCTGTAGAATATATAGAACTGACCTAACTCCAGACAAGTTTGGTAAAGATTTGTAATCTGGGTAACCACATATACAATGCTTTCTGCAAATGTCACTGTGTGTTTGGCTCAAGACAACACAAACACTCTCTTCAGCTTAGACAGGCCAAAGCAGAAAACAAGTAATCTTCATGTTGCTCAGCAAACTTGTGAATTTAGCATATCCACTTTCTGCTATCACACTATGTCTAAAATATGGATGACTATTTTTTTCATTACTTTCCCAGTTAATACTTAGCCATCTGCACTAACTGTAAAGCAAGGCTCTTGGTACTGTTATCTAAGACAGTGTTTCAACGTCGCACAGTTGTTGAAATTTTAAAATACCTCTAATCATAAAATATGTTGACTACTGCTGATTTTGCTGCAAGACTTTTCAACAAAAACTGATATATTCGAAATACTACTACAACAGAATATAAACTGACAGTGCTGTTTCATTTATCATACTCATTCAGCAGATTTCAAAAATTACAAAAAGCAGAATAAATATACCAAAATATGAAGGCAGATCAGGAATTCTCAATTTTGTGGTGATACCCAATGAAATATAACCAACAAGGGTTCTAAAGAAAATGAGTGGCGGTGAGAGTTGCCTATTTTCACAGGTCCTTTTCAGGAAATTTTGAAAAGTTGTGGAATAGGTATAAGGTTTGTCCACAGATACTACTATATCAAGCTGTACTTAAAATAGAATGTAGGAAGTTAATGCACAGACATCCAATCACAGCATCATCATCTGTAGCCAGATAGAGTTATGTGACATCCCAAAATTTTCTGATATCCTTAGCTTTCTCACTTAAAATATTCATTCAATTAAAAAAACCCTGACTTTTTTCTACCGCACTCATGCATGTGCATAATATACAGTTTAGTATGTCACATTTAGTGATTGTTTTCAAAAAGCTCCGTATTTTTTGAAGTTACAACCCACAACAGTATAATATGGGATAAAAAGACATATTACGGGCCCTTCAAAGGTGTCTGAGTGAAAAAGATGGAGTGCATCCCAGGTTGAGCAGTTGTACAGCCAAAAGAAGTAAGAGCAAATACAGCCTTATTAAACATTGGACCTTGCCTTTCAGAGCCCTGAAAAACATTTTAAGTAATACTGTTTAAAAATAGTATTGTTTTAAGGGACTGTATTAAAAGCTGCATTGCTCTCAGCTTTCAGAGTCAAGATGAGTATGGCTTTGAAATTTTCTGTATATATTACTGCTCCTTGGAATGAAAACTGAAGAGCTGAGGCCAAAAAAAAAAGCTGTATTCACACTGATACGAAAACTTGGCCTTTCTGCTCTGGAGAACAGTGGCAAAGGATCACATTCTCTCATAAATTTTTGTGTGACAGAATTCCATCTTCTAGTAATTTCAGCAGTCTCTTCGGATTATTAAGTTTACTAGGTTCACTCATGCCACAGAAGCACCAAACATCCTTAGAGAAGTCTCCATGAGATTCTTAATCACAAGTCCAAGTTCCTAAATACTGAAAACTCTGGAGCAATATAAAATGTGATGTTTACAAGTTCTCATTTAAATTCACAAGAAATGCAAATCAATTTCACAGGTTGTTTTATAAAGAATGCAGGTCATTAAGCACTTAAAATCAGAGTAAAGCAACCATAATGGAAAGCTCTACTCTACAACAACAGTGGTTCTCAAAGTAGCTCAAAGTGATTTAACAAAAAAAGTCAATGAATCAACAAGCAACCCTGTGAAGGCAGAGCTATTAGAGATTCACAAGCCAATCCTCAATCCCTCTAAATCACACTACAACTTCAAGTGGCAATATATAAAATGAAACAAAATATTTGGCACAGATGAGAGTTGGAATATATGTAGAAATACATCTTTTATGGAGATCCTTGATTTCTTCAGCAGTCCCAATTCAAGCTATTCCAAGATAAATCCCTTGAGAGGCTAAATCAGTACTCTCAAAGACTTAATGTGTATTGAAGTTGATGAACTCCTTCCTGCCTCATTGAACCAGAAAACATTGAACTCCTTGACCGGAAACATGAGAAGCACCCTAACTTAGCCACTGGATTTCAATCTGCAGTCCACGTTCTTAAATCTCATACACCAAGATGAAAGCACCTGAATTTTAATGCACAAACATCTTTTCTTCTTCCCAGCATTGAACTCCTTCATTAAAAAGCTTTGATAGAGGTATTATCGTCAAAAAAAGCACCTAGCAAGTGTGCAGGAAACTGTAGTCTGTGTATCAGGACAAAAGTCCTAGATGTTCAAAATTTTAAGCATACTAATTGCCTTGACCTGCACCTTAAACACAGGTTTATTCAAACCCACCCACTGAGTATCTGTTACAAGAGCCTCTTGCAAATTATGTTGCCTCTCCATCTGAAGAATATAAGTTTTCAGTAGAGTCCCCTAATAAAACCAGCAATTGCTTAGCACCTGCCCCACATCTATTATGGAAAACACAAGATAAGGCTGCAGTATATTTTTATGTCCTACGTGTAAAAGATTATGATTCCTAACTAGCTATCTTTCCCTGGAATTATTAAACTACAAATTACTGTAGAGATTATCTTTGCCCTTATCAACATTATATTATTTCTCCTTTATGAATAACTATTAATTACTTACCAGTTTTAAAGAAACCTGTATATTAAAGAAGTATATACACTAATATACAGTATCTATTACCTGTAAATTAATCTCTAAGGAAGAAGCTTATTCTTTTGTAAAGGATGATTAGGAAGGATCTAGTAAATAATAAACATTTCTTTCCCATTCCTCTGACATAATTCCTCAGAGGCCATAGGTTGTATCACCTTTTGAAAAAGTAAAAAGTATAAAGATATATATTTACTAATTTGGTTTCTATCTGAGAATATTAATGGAAATAATTTCAGGAAAAAAACAGTTTCTGCCAAAGCAGAGGTTAAAAATAGACAGAAAATACTCTACAGATGGCCAAACAGATCTAACACACTGCTGTGCAGAGACACAGATTAGTCTACCTCTAGGACACTGCTCTTTTCAATACACATTATCTTTGGATTCAAGTAGAAGAACAAGAATTGTGGGGGTGAAGAAGAATGAGATTCATTTTTTCAACCATTTTTGTGTCTTTTTATACCACTATGTTGAGCTCTGCTGCAGGTTTTGAAACTGAGGGTTTCACTCTGCATACACAATTTGAACAAAGAGCAAGACAAAATGATGGCAGCAGCCTCCCACTCTGAACACCTCCTCACTCTGTCAAGAAGGGAAAGATAAATTAAAGAAAAACAACACCTAAATTCTAAGCAGTAATAAATCCTCGAGATTCTCTTTCTTTCTTTCTTTCTTTCCTTCTTTCTTTCTCCTTCCCGATGAGGGCTCCTAGATACCCAAGAGACTGGAGAACATAGTCTTATTCCTCCAAACCTTTTAAAAAGAGTTTTGGTACTGAAACCACAACTTCTCAGCTAGAACAAAGTGCTCAGAGTAGGTAAGAGGAAAAAAAATGCTCTCTACCCCATTCAGTCTCCCATTTTAAAAGTTATTCCTCTTTAGCAAGTGAGTTATATTACCTGGCAATACATAATTCTGCGTCTGAAGATTTTAAAATTATTTTCTATTTATTTTTAGGAACTATGAGATTTGCTGATTTATATTTTTCATATATGATTGAGAATCCACATAAAAATAATGCCCTGTCAATGCCCCCCCCAAAAATGAAGCTCGGTCTTAATGCAAGTGAAGCATACAAGGCACAGCTGTGATGGGCATTTGGCCATTTCATGAAGATTACTGATTCTGTAAAGAAAGGGAATTTAGGGCAGTATTTTGTGAGCAGCTGGAAAACAAACAATGCATTTAGTCAAAATCTCAGCAATAGTAAGTTAGAAATTACAGTAAGCAAAATATTAAATTTTAAATAATGACTGATATAAAGTACTAAATTAAAATTTTAAAAAGACACGTCTTTTGTTTCTGAGATCAATATCTGTGAACTTCAGATGCTCAGCTTCTTCTCAATACCTCATGATAAGATGACAAATTCTTGATTATGATTTATGTTTGCTTAGTTTTGCTGTAGTCTTTTTATCAAGATTTCATACTGTCCTCCCCCATTCCTAAAAGCTTTAGGCTGAGAAAAACAGACTGAACTCAGCTACATTTTGTACAAAGCACACTGCATTTGAGAAGTTTGGGAAAGCAATAGTCATGTTAGTCAATACTGTACAGGTTACATAGCTCCATAAAAGCATCCTCTCTTTTGCAAAGCCCGATGACTGGCAAGGTACCTTAATCAGGATTTCTTTGGGAATAAGGAGATGAGAACAACAATCTTCTCAAAAAGTAACTAGCAAAACTCACTTAATTTTTACAAAGTTTTATGACTTGTGCAAACATAGAGTTTCATAAATCACAAGTCAAAGTATTTGAACATAGTTCAAGTTAAACTAGAACACTGAAAGTTAGTTTCGGGGTAGGTTTTTAAAGATTATTACAGAACAGCTGCATTTTTTCTGAGGGGCCTTGACAATGATTCTGGAGTTTGCTAATCATTGCTGTAATGTAAGAAATATTGTCTTATGAAAAAGAAAGTACTAACACTGTGGCTTCAAGGCTTGTAATGCTTTTATAAATGTAAACTTGACAGTTGAAAAAATGTTTTTATACTAATTAATTACCTTTGAACCTGACTAAACTAAACTTTTTACACTCTGAGACAGGACCACTCATTACTGCACACTGGACTGGCATTAAATGCAAAACCTCTACAGCAAGGAAGTAAATTCATTATGGGATTACCAGAACGGGAAGAGTGCTTTGAATTATTTATTTTCAACTAACGAGTCAAAGAGAAGAACTTGAATGAGGCAAAATCCAGTAAGTGACCTCATGATTTATGTATAGAGAATATCATTTCCAATCATAATTTATGGCATACTGCATTATAAGAATAAAAAAAAAAAGTTTGTCAAAAACTGAAAGCAAACAAAGTGAGAGAAATCTTAGTTCATCCGATCCATCAAAGTAGAATTCGCAAGAAAAAATACAGTAAAAATATTGGTTCCATGATCAAGAAAAAATAAAGTACATTGAGAGAATTATCTTTTTTTTAACATGAACACAATATAATTTTTATAGTGATGGTAACCACAATTGGAAACTCACCTTTATATTTGCTGATCAGCAAAGAGCTTTTGTTTGACAATTAAATTCCCAGACAAAAAAAAACCCCAATACATATATTGAACCTAAGTTGTATTTGCACTTATAACACCAGAGCCCTGCTCACAATTACAGCCAATATTTTTACTCTACTTTTGTACTTGGATGACAAGACGAAAACCTGAAACAAACCTAGTAACAACTGCAGTGAACTCTAGAGGGTGAACGATCTGTCCGTATCACGCACACAGGCATCCTTAGATTCATCTGCACAACAGCCCAGAACGAGAGTTGCACCGCCTTTCAGGAAGAAAAAACTTAGGCGGGGCGGGGCCGACGTGGGGTCGAGGTCGGATCGGGAGCCTTGGGCCCTCAGTAGCTGCGGCGCGGACGGGTCTGTGGCGCGGCTCGGCCCGGCCCGGCCCACTGCACGCCACCGGGCGTCCGCCCCTCCACTGCAGCCGCATTATTTGACACCCAGTAGAGCATCCGATAGCATAAGTGCGCCTCCAGAGCAGGACCCGAGCTACAGCCCGCATGCCAACACCCACGGTCACGAGTGTAGGCACGCACATAGAAGGCATCTGGTACCCACGGGGCGACACTGAACGGAAACCGCGGCGAGACCCGTGTGCCCCATCCCTGCGCACCTGCAGAGCGGGCAGATACGCGAGGCCTCCTGATGACCGCCATGGGGGACAGCGGGGTTTGGACTCACCTTTCTGCTGGCGAAAGGACTGGATGGAGCCCGAATGGTGAACCATCCTGGCGGAGAGCAGCCTCCGAGCTGCCAGCTCGCCGGCTACGGCAGCGGGGGGCGGGAACCTAGCGGTGCGGCACGGCCCGGCCCGGCCTGCCGCGCAGTGGAGGCCGAGGGAACGGCGCCGGCAGCGCCTGGTGCGGTGGGAGAGGCGGTAGCGCCGGGCCCGAAGCGGCGAGGGGCGGGCGCGGAGCCGGCGGCTGGCCCTCCGCCCTCCCCACCCCGGGGAAGGGAATTGTGTCGGTGGGAGGCGGCGGGAGTCCGTGTAGACCCCGCTGAGGAGGAGCGTTCGCCCCAGCCCTATTACGACTTGGCTGTGTTATTCCTCTTGCCTTCCTGTACCCTTCTCTCCCTCTGGAAGACATCAGGTGTTCCTACTGAGGTGAAGGGCAGCGAAGTAAAAATTGCACCTTCTTTATGCAGTTACAGCTGCATTTAAATCTCAACGTTGTGAGTTAAGTTCGTATTACATCACCTCCATCCCTGTCCTTGCACCATGTCCCTAGGTTGCATCACCAGCTTTTTTTATTTCTATATATTTTATAAAACTTAAGAGTCTCAAACTACTGCAGATATTTTTTTTTTACAAGAAGACACTAAATTGCACATTGAAGCCTGGTGTGGCCCATTTCTATGCTATTTGTGTTATAATTTCCCCTTTCTCTACAGTGTATGCCAAGCGGCTCATTCCAGACAACAGAAGATTCAAGCTTAAAAGGTTTTTATTTCTTTCCTTGTTGCTCTCTGCTCACATTATTCTCTCTGGATTCTGAGTAAGTTTTATGATAGCATCATTCAATTCCGGTAGAATGTTTTGAGTTTAATTTTTAATTTTTTTTTTTCTACCACAATAATCTGGGGATTTTGGTCCTCCTAAATTCATTCAGTCAAATATTCTAGCCTGCATTTATATCCTCTTCTCCATTTAGAGATACAAACATTGTTTACTCATCAGAAGTTGATTCAATCACCTAACTAGCACAGGTTACTACAGCATTACTTCAAAGTTTGTGGCTCCATTTGTGTGCTGTCAGATTTTTTTCTGACAGTAAAGGCAGAACTTCCCCAAGTCCCTGACTGGGGCTTATCATATATACCATCTGATAAAAAAAAAATGCATAATTGCCACCCCTTACTACAGGCCAGTCTGTACTATAAAGTTGTATTTCTTTGTCTATATCAGTGTAGTTAAGCAACCAAGATGGATACACTTTTTTTTTTGTGTAAGAATGTTTTTCCACTATGAAAACATATTAATCAACCATATAAACTAATACATCCATGCATGGGCTCTTGTAGAAAGGTAGGCAAAATAAAAATTGCATCCTAACTGGTGAGGTATTCCCCAGCACGTTTTTTTAGAGTGTAACAGATACTGGTCTTGCATAACATGCAGCTGGCACATCCAATTGATACCATAAGGGGAAGAAATAAACTTACCTCCTCAGGATAGCTGACCACATTTTGGGTTGTTTAACAGCATTTGCAGAAGGTTTGTTGTTAGTTTAAGAAAAGATGCAGAAGCTATAGTGCTGTGTATCTTGCTCATTTTTTGGTCTCCAGTAGCTGTCTGCACTGAAGCAGATTACTCATCTATTACTGAAGGTAATAGATGAGACATTGCTCTGCACTCCTGCAATTTTAGAAAAGCTGCTGAGAACAGCTTTTTTCTGCTGAGATACAGCACTATAGATGTTGCATGGCAAAATAAGTTACCCAGCAGACTTTTGGTGGTCAACAAGTTCTGGCAAACTAAAAGCAAGCTAAAAAAAGAGGTAGAATAAAATCTTTGTTGTTTACTTTCAAACTTTAATGTAGACATGAGCAATTCATAGTGATTAAAACCAAATCTATACCCTGAAAGTCAGCCAAGAAAAAAGAGTATAATAAAAACTATAAACTTTGTCATTACTAAACTTATGCAATCTGCAAAAAGCAAATGTAGTTCTTCCACTGTAATGGTCCAAACCTTTGTCAGGTTCTAGGGCAAATCTACTTCTTTGAGAAACTTTGGCTGACACCTTTTGAATTGCCTAAGAAGTAGAAGAGCAGTATGCATTATGCTCCTTCTCTTACCAGCACAAAACAAAAGAGGGCCATTACTGGCTCGCCAATGATAGTAATTACAAAATGCAGAGGGGAAGAAGAGGTGCTCATAAGTAAAATTACAGATTAAAGAGGTTACCACACTCACTCTTGGAAAAGAGGCTGTCAGCTGCCTGGTACTCAGGGCCATCCTTCTAATTTCTGGTCCACAGTCCTCCACAAGGACTTACAGAACTCCTGAATTCAAGTAGATTTCACTGGCATTAATAATACACAAAATTATGGGAAGAGAAAGCCAGAGTAAAGCAGTGCTCAAAAACCCTGTACAGAGATTAAATTCTGAGACTAGAAAATGATAAATTATATATTTTTTAATTATTAAGCTCTGTTTCTAATAGTAGGTGATATGTATGCATGAAACTGTGGATAAAACAGCTGGGATTAAGGTCTGCAAAGAGAAGAAAAAATGCCTCTACAATGGTAATTTTTAAATTAAATCTTTCACACTGTCAACTGACTAAACTTGATAATTGTAAAATATGATCATTATGAGGATCTTGAAAGATAGTTCTTTGGTAAATAAGGAGAGTTTGAAGATCTTTTTAGAGTGCAGTTAACAGAACAATTAAGAATTGATGGCTAAGATAGGTAGGAAATGCACACATTCTTAGGCTTCATATCCAAGGGCTACATTGGCTCTGAAGTTCATTGAAATAAAAATCTACCCACATAAGCACTGTCTAATGAATGTTCTCTTTCGAAATATTTAGTTATATTATGCTATGTCCCACGTTTATCTCTGTGTAAGTTTTTATAAATATTTTCTAAAACAGATGAAAGATGGAGAGATCAAGATCAAACAGAACTAGATTAAAATCTTCTACCTTGGCAATCAGCAGAACCAAAATCATTTCTTTAAAGCTTAAGGTTGATCTTATTGAGTTTTCACTTGAGTTTTAGGTTTTTAGTTTTGACAGTGAGGTTAATTCTCTGTGATAGACACCCTTTTTCATGAGATAGTCTTTGTCAGAAGAGATAAGGAAATAAGATTTGATCTTGCTTCATCATATTACATCTAGCCTTGCGAAAATCTGTATTATTTGAGATCTGTAAAACTTTTAAATTATAAGAACAGGAGGACTGAGTTCTTTTGCCACTAGACCAGGCTCTGAGAAAGTCATGCTTTAAATTAATTTTTGTACTTCCACAGTGCTTTTCAGATAGATGAAATAGAACCCTAAATTAAAATCTAATTCACCTGAGTTGTGTCCTATGCCAATTATTTCCTTAGGAAATGTAGCCACCTCAAAAGTTAACTATGGCCAGTGTAAACTATTGCCCAGAAAGAAAATGAAACTTACTCCAAAGAAACTCATGAGGTTCAGCAGGTGCAAAGTCCTGCACCTGAAAAATCCCCATACATCAGTTCATGCTGAGCAGCAGCTCTAGTAGAAATGACCTGAACATTATGGGAGGCACTGCCTTGAACACCAGCCAACTGTGGGCTTGCATCACACATAAAGAAACCCTAGGAGAAAGGTAGCCAGCAGATCAAAGTGTTCTTAATCCCCTTTACTTGGCATCGGTGTAGCTGTACCTGCAATTTTGTCTAGCTTTCCCACTTCACACCCACTCAATTCAGGAAGGGTGTTAGAAAATTGGAAAAGGTCCATAAAATGCTGCTTAAGAGGGTCAGGGGTCTACAATAAATAAACTGTGAGAAGTTGAATGAACTAGGCTAATTTAATCTGAAAAATAAACTGAGGAGTTCAAGGAGCCAATAACTACTGGGAAATCACTTGCAAAGATTACAGTACTACACTCTTTATAGTGCTAAATGGTCTGGTTAGTGACAATAGCCACACATGGGAGGTTCGGATTGAGCACTAATAACGAGTTTTTACAGCATTGGTGATACATCATCAGAACATGATGATGAACATTTTTTAACCCAAAAAGAGGTGAAATATCTGTCCTTGAAGGTTTTCAAAATATGCCTTGGCGCAGCTGTGTCTGACCCATCATCAGTCTGTTGATGGCAATGGTAAAGCTTATTAGAACAGGAGGTTGGAACCTGTAATGGTCACAATAAAGGATGTAATAAAAATAAAATGCAAGGGAGCTGGAACCAGATTGATTCAAAACAGGAAGTAGACACACAATTTCAAATTGTAATTAAAATAAACCATGAAGTTAATTTTTCATATCCACAGAGAAGGACTTTGTTGAATATATGCTTATGCAGCTTTTCAAAGGACAAAGTAGCAAGATGATGTTAAATGTTCTTTCTCAAATGTGATAAATATTAGGAATAATTCNTTAATAATAAATCATTATTATTAAAATTTGGCTATTTCATTTATAACATCAAACATACTAATTTCTAAAATTCTTGTGAAGTACAGTTTCTAATCAATTTGCAAGAAAGGTTTTGAGATGAGGTGATTCTTTAGTGTAAAATGTTGTCTGAATAAGAGCATTAAATGTTTACAGCAGCACCAAAAATTATTTACTTTGCTATCAATTTTTATGTAATATATTTAAATAGTATGAATAATCAGTGTTTACAAAATTGTTGAGTCCTCCTCTCAAGAAGAGCAGTTCTGTGCCACTTAAAGTTCTGCAATGCAAAATTAATCTTGTTCAATATTTGCAATAAAGTTGTTTCCAAATGTTTTGATCTTACTGAAAACAGAGAGAATTTTCCATAGACAGTAGCACAATGATTATCTCTCATGAAGCTCTCAGTCACTATGGAGAAGATCTAGAAAGCAGATTTTGGAGCATGCTAAAGTATGTAGTAGATTAATGAAAAAACTGAACAGCATATCTATAAAGATTTTACCTTGTGTTGCTAAGACACAAACTCTTGAAAAGTCACTGATTTCCATATTTTAGTATTTCATTTCTATGGTAATTTAAGAGACATTTTCTCTTCGTGTAGATAGAATTTTCTTATATCCATGCAACTGACTGTGTTTTCTGACTGATCTAAAGTGTTTGGGATTCAATTCTGTAGCTCACTGCAAATGCATGCTTACTTTTAAGCTTATAGATTACTTTTATAGATTCATGTTTGCATCCTGATCATCTTCCTGAATGGAGTTACTTCTGCAGTTTGAGATTAATTTATCAAGCTAACATGAAAGAAAAAAACAAAGAAAAAAATTTTGCAGTCCATATGTTTAGTAAAAATTAATTTTCCTCAGCAAAGAAACTCAAATTTGTTGTTGAATATTTGGGTCAAAAGCTAAACTAGAATTCTAAAGAGTTCCTCGTTCTTGTGCCTGGTATGCACAGTAATCCTTGGAACACACCTATATAGAAGTGAAAAAATGAGTGAAATGTCCATTGCTAAAAATCCCTTACATCACAATGAAAAAAGATTATAAAGAAAACACTAATGTCAAGAAACAGGTAAGAGGAAAAACAGAATTTTAATAGCAGATTCCAATTTACATACCTATACAATTTTTTCAGATAGGCGAACTTCTACATTGTGATATTTTTCTCTTCTATTACACGTCTCAGTTTTCTTATTTCACATTTTATCTGTAGCAAACAGCAAGAAAGATTATTCTCCTCTGACTCTGCAGTATCTGCCATCATACTGCTGCAACATATGTCTGATTAACAGCCTAATTTTCCAAGTAAGGAAGAAAATAATTGGCTGGACTAATAAAAATCACTGTCAGTGATGACAGTATCCATCATCTCATTTGTTTTCATTGTGTAGACCTATTCTGCAAACGTGCTCATTGTTTCTGGAGTATCATGTTCTTAGTACAAGGAGCTTCAAGAGTTACAGTGCTAGATACCTTTAGAAACAAGACATAGTCCTTTGCATAGTCTTGTAATAAATATTAATAATTCGTGTAAATATAAAAATAAGAGATTGT